>CABHPQ010136716.1:24333-43769 GCA_902168405.1 Peromyscus aztecus
ATTCTTATTCTTATTCTTATTCTTATTCTTATTCTTATTCTTATTCTGTTTGTACCAGCAGGATAAATTCACCACGCAGTGTGCTGCATGGCTTGGAGACACCATTGTGTACTGTGGCAGGAATCTGTCATGCTGTTTATCTCATGGCAGCTGGTGGCCAGCTCTATCTCACAGGCTGTCAGGAAACGAGTTTGTGCTGCTGCTGGCATGAGACTGTGAGACTAGGAAACCTAGTGTAGCTCTATTTCTGTGTATTTGGAATCTTGAAGCTTTCTTAGGTCTATGTGGATCAATGCCCATTGTAGTTGTAATTTTCCCTGTGTCATAGCTGGTCTGCAGCCACTTAGACCCAAATAAACACACAGAGGCTTATATTAATTATGAACTGTATGGCCATTAGTTCAGACTTTTTACTGACTAGCTCTTACACTTAAACCCAGCCATAATTCTTATCTATAATTAGCCAAGTGGCTTGGTATCTTTTCTGAGTTCTGCCTTGCCATCTTGTTTCCTCTGTGTCTGGCTGGCAGCTCCTGACTCTGTTCTTCCTCTTCCCAGAATTTTCCTTGTCTGCTTACCCATCTCTACTTCCTGCCTGGCTACCGGCCAATCAGCATTTTATTTATCAACCAGTCAGAGCAACACATATTCACAGCATATAAAATGACATCCCACAGCATTCCACTGTCATCTGCAATAAAATTATAATTGAGAGAAAATTACAAGGCTAATATTTGTAATGAGGTCATCTACTCAAGAATTTAGTGTGTAGGTTAATGAGAGTATCATTTTATTTTCAGAATTAGAATCAATTCTTTTTTAAAGAGTCATGTATATGTGCATTTGTCTCTGTGGTTCCCCAAGTGCTGGAGTTACAAGTGGCTATGGGATGCTTCACATAGGTGCTAGGAACTGAATGAACTCAGGTCCTGTACAAGAGCAGCAAGTCCTCTTAACCATTGGTCAATAGACTTAGAATCATTTTTTAATTTGTGGTATCCAAATTTAAGAATTATCAGCAAAATCAAATGATCTTATTTTATGCCTATATTTATGGCTGTTGCTTAATTTTCAATAAAAAATGCTAGCTTTTCATTTGACTATGTATTTACTATTGTGTGAATTATATAGATACATATAGAGAACAGGATATATATCTAAAGTATTTTCTATACCATGCTATTTTTCTTTTGCTATGTGTCATTATGTGGTAACAGAATAATCTAAATGTTACAGAATAAGTGGGCTGTGCCTTCAGAAGGAAAATAAGCTTTTTATAGACTCAAATTCTTATGAGAATTCTCAATACATTTTGTATCTATGAATTAGGGAAAATGTGGATTGAGTCCTCCTTGGAATACTCAGCCTCCTACAAGAGCATAGTGGGTGGTTTGTGTGAATTACATTCTAAGGAACCCATTTCAAGGGAAATCTAACTCAGATTATTTGACTACTCCATGATCCATTTTTAGTTCCTTTCCTGGAGTCAAAGAAAATGGTTTTAGAGATAATTCCTCATATGTTCATGGAAAAAAGTGATTCATTTTCAAGTGTCTACTGTGGTAAATTTATTTTAGTGTGTTTTCAAATGCTGGAAATTCAGTTATAATTTCAACAAGATATTTTCAGTTATTGGTGCTGCTAGTCATCAAATAAATGACCAAAACTATTAAAAACTATCTTGTAATGAGTGAACAAAAATACAATGGAGATTAGGGACTAATAGCACTCAGATAGGGCATGTCAAGAATATTTTATATAACACTTTAAAAATTAAAATCATCAGAATCAGCCACAGCTCCATAGTATTATTATTTAATGGCTACTGCAACCTACCAGATCAATTAGGAAAGACAAAAATAAAATGTTTGTTTGTCTTTACTTATTTCTTCTACAATATTCTTCTTGCATGTATGCCTGAGTTTCTGATCCAAAAAACCCCATTCATATTTCCTTACATGTCTACAGGCAAAAAAAAAAAAAAAGAAAGAAACCACAAAAAAACAAAACAACAACAAAAAACAAACAAACAAACAAAAAACCTCTGCATTTGTCATGCAAGAAAGAATTACTTTTATGTTACTTGTGATGGCTATTCTTGTTTTTCAAATTGACTACACCTTGGTATTAACTAAAACCCAAGCAACCTGGAATACTTATGAGAGCTTTTTCTTGATTGGATCATTTGAGGACCGAAGAACCCACCTTAAATCTTGCTCAAACCTTCAGGAAGGAAGCTTTTGCTCTTTGGCTGCTAGCCCTCACTCTCACTAACAAGTTCATTCCTTCACTGGCATTAGAGCCTGTTTTGGGACTCTGATTTCTACCAAGGACCAGCTAAGACATCCAGCCTTATGGGCTGAAAAACTACTGAATTCTTGGCTTTCTTGCTAAGAGAAAGTCATTGTTGGACTAGTTTAATCACAACCTGATAGCCACTCTAATAAATCACACACACACACACACACACACACACACACACACACACACGTATTTTAAAGTCTATTTACCTATGGACTTAAACAATTATTTTCACACTATATAGTATATTATTATATAATAATGTTTCACTTTATTTCTCTTTTTTTGATGCAATCGATCATTTATTTGTTTTAAACCACATATAGATATGTTGGCAGTTTCCTACGTTTTTAGTTACCTTAAATGTTCATGCACCAGGCTTCTAGGATGTGTATACACACACACACACACACACACACACACACACACACACTCACACACTCACACACAAACACACTCACACATACACACACACACACACACCACTCACACACATAAAGAATTTATATATGATCTAGGGGTGTATATATGCTGTAGAGTGTAGATGAGAGAGCTTCTCCATGTTACATTTTTACAATCATAATTGCACAGTATCAGAGTATAAAATTTTTAACCATTCACAATTTCTGTTACAATTAGATGTACTAAAATTCTAGAGAGAAAAACTTTGCCTGTGAGTTTCTGTGTATGAACACTGGGTCATTCTTTCTACTTTTAGTCTCTTGCCATTGCAGTCTACTGCTGAACAGAACAGGAAGCCAATAATCAAAAGACTTTTTGTGAAGCTGAACTCATGGATGGAGAGTAGGGGAAAGAAGGGCGGGAAACTAATAGAGCTAATAGGGAGAGTAAGTGATAGAGAATGAACAGAGGAATTAGGGTACCAACTGATGCGTCTGTAAACAATGTTTAGGCGTGCCCATGGATGGACTTTCCTGGCACATTTAACAAGTGATAATGCTGTGGGATGTTCTGTATGGCAAATGTGTTGCTAATAAAACACTGATTGGCCAGTGGTTAGGCAGGAAGTATAGGCGGAACTAACAGAGAGAATTAAAAGAACAGGAAAGTGGAGGGAGTCTCTGCCAGCCGCCGCCAGGACAAGCAGCATGTAAAGATGCCGGTAAGCCACGAGCCATGTGGCAAGGTATAGATTTAAAGAAACGGATTAATTTAAGATATAGGAACAATTAGCAAGAAGCCTGCCATGGCCATACACTTTGTAAGCAATATAAGTCTCTGTGTTTACTTGGTTGGGTCTGAGTGGTTGTGGGACTGGCAGGTGAAAGAGATTTATCCTGACCGTGGGCCAGGCAGGAAAACTTTAGCAACATAAGGCCATGTATGAGCCATAAACTCCAATTTGTGCTGCTGATAAACTCCTGGGTGTGGATGCATGCACTCAATCATGTCCAACCAGCCAGGAGCCACTCCCTTAGGGAAAATTAAAGACATCAACTGTCCCTAGCTTCTCAGAAGGAGGGCAAAAAGCTAGAGGGTGACAGGGAAGTGTGGGTGGATGGGGAGGAGTTAGGAGAGAAGTTAGGAGTGAATTTGTTCAAATTACAGAGTATGAAATTCTCAAAGAATTAATAAAAGCATTTTAAAATACTTCTCATCGCTAAAAATGATTTTTAGAGCAGTTGAATGTCATTTAACATTTTAAAATACTTCAAGGTTTGGCATATCTTTGCATTCTTATTTTCTTTCTGTCTCCTATTGTTTCTCTGCTTCTGTATCTTTCTACAACTTATAAACACAATAATATTTATATATTTATTATTAACTATGTAATATATTATTGTATAACTATAATATATTAATAAGTGTATATAAATAACCTTGAGATTTACTTATATGCATATGTATAAACTTATATGCACATTTAATATCTCCAAATACTAAATATTTTGACTTAGGCATTATGTAAAAGTTATGTTTTTTTGCTAAATCATGAATTATTATGCATTCCTTAGAACATATAATTTTATACACATTTTGTTTTTAACTTCTTTGGAATGAAATTTGACTATCTATTATTTCTAGATTGCACCATTTCTGAATTGTACACAAAGTCCTTTCTTACTCAATATTCTTTTCACTGGATGATATGTACGTTATACTTCACAAAGCTATTACTGTTTTTCCCACTTAATCTGTTTAATAAATAGAAGCAAAATATCACAAACAAGTCCTGTCCATTTCCCCTTATCATGCATTTCATTTATATAGTTTGAGCTTATGTTATAAGATATATACAAGTATTATTTGCATTTTTTGTGGATTACTTTTCTATTTCTCTCTTTACAGTACCTGTTAAGCTTTAATTTATGTAGTATTTCAATTTATATTAATAATGAGGTTCATTTTTATTCCAGAGTCCTCACTTAATATTTCTTTTCTTTTTTCTGATTTTTTGTGCTGAAATTTTCACAAATTTATGTTAAATATTATATTTGACAGTTTTTGCTCTTTTATGGATAAATTTAAATGATTTAGGTTTACTTAAATTGCTGCAATAATTTCAAATATTTAAATTCTGCTTATGAATTATCTACTCATCATTTTTATTAGGTTCTTTCTGTCTGTGGTTGATTGTTTCCTTTTTTTTGTCCTATTCTATCCTAGAAGCATTCTTTTCATGCATATATTGCTTAATTATAGAACTTATAAAAAATCTAAAGACATGCAGTCATGCATAATATTCACACAGGTCCTAACTATATACCTATCCACTGTCCCTCTGCCATTTTCTCAAGTGTTTTTTAATGTACAATTTTCAGGGCACATGACACAGAAACATGAGATGATATGCACTAGTTAAATAAATTTACATGCACTATACTAACTGTTACAATCACTATTAAACAAATTATATTGAAAGTTTTAGATGACTATATTTGTTCATTTGTTTTCAATTGGGAAATAATTCAGGGAGCAAGCAATTTGCTCTCTTACATGTATAATTTGGTGGCTTCTAGTATAATTGCAGTGTTGTGAGATTATTGCTACTATTTGAAGCTATACTATTTAGTTTTTCAAAACGTAACCCATGTCTATAACAATTGCTTTCAATTCACTAGTCCTCCAACCTCTGGAAGTACTAATCCACTTCCTGTCTCTAGGGCTTTTTAGAACAACATGGAATACAAATGGAGGGAGGGGAGAGGCATTTTACTATTCTAAACTAGGGGAGGAATTTTCTTTTCTCTCCATGAATGTATTAGCAGTGGTTTGTGTATACGCCCTTGATCAAACTGAAGCTGTCTTCTAAGATTTTGTGTGCTTTCCATCATGAAAGTGTATTAGATTGCAGGAAGAAGATCAGGGTGTGAGTTTTCATTTTCATTCTATCAATCTGATAAGCTCCATTAATTCATCTTGTACTGTTAAACTCTGAGTTAATTCCACTTGTTTATATGAATAATTGATATTGTACATAGATGCATAGTTTGCTTTTACTCGAGGGGCTATTGATCTATAGTTTCATTTTCTTGGGAGACCTTTCCATTTATTTGTCTTGCCTACAAGATGTGCTGGGAATGGTGTCTAGTCCAACTGTTATCCGAGAGACTTCACCCAGCAACTGATGAGAACAGATGCGAGAACCACAGCCAAATATTAGGAGGAGCTTGGAGAATCCTATGGAAGAGGGGGAAGAAGGATTTTGGAGCCAGAGAGGTCAAGTACACCACAAGCAAACCCACAGAACCAACTAACCTGGGCTCATAGGGGTTCACAAAAACTGAACCAACAACCAGGGAGCCTGCATGGGATGGACCTAGGCCCTCTGCATATATGTTAGAGTTGTGTAATGTGGTCTTCTTGTGAAACTCCTAACAGTGAGATCAGGGCTGTCTCTGACTCTAATGTCTGCTTTTGGCGACTCTTTCCTCTTACTGGGTTGCTTCATCTAGCCTTGATAGAAGAAGAGGTACCTAGTCTCACTGCAACTTGATAAACTATGGTTGGCTAATACCCATGGGAAGCCCATCTGTATCTGAAGAGAAACAGTGGAGGAGTGGATGGGGGGACAGAGGAGAGATGAGGGAGGAGGAATTGGGAAGAGGGGAGGGAGGAGAAACCTCAGTAGGGGTGTGAAAACAAGAAATAAATAAATAAATAATGTAACAAAAAAGTGAGTGTTTGGGTAAATTTGCTTTTCTTTTGATTAAATTTGACGTGAGCATTCCTTTCTTCTTTGAGCACTTGTTATTCAGGAGAATGTTTTTTAATTTTCAGGAATTTAGACATTTCCATAATTTCTCTTATCAACATATAATTTGATTTCATTGTGATTTGAGAATATGCTTGATGTGGTTTTAAGTTTTAGAAAAAGCAACAAGAGCAGCTACAAGTTATGAAAACTAGAATGAAAGGTTTTCCTTTGGCAACAGAAATATTTTGAAACAATCTGCTCAAAATGTTGGAGGTAAATATTGGAAATCAGGCAATTCTTCTCAACTCTGATGGTTTATTTTGTTGATTTAATTGATCCAGAGGTTGAGGGTACTCAAATACTTAGCAAATTTATTCAATTCATTTCTGCTGTGAGACTAGCATTGGGCTTGGTAGACTATGGATGGGTAGACTCCAGTCAACTAAAGGCATGCATAGAACCACATGTTTAATTTTTTCAGTGTATGTGGGTGTTCCCATAATCTGTGGTTTGCTATTTTGTCTGTTTTGGTTAGGTGTCTGGACGTATTACACTGTTTAAGTGTGAAATCTCTATAGCATCTTCAGGTAGCAAAGTATTATCTTCTACATTTGATATTCTTCATTTACAGTTTAGCATTGTTTAGCATTGAATGTATTTTTTAAAACCAGTATTTAAATTCTAGTAGGACTTAAATGACATTTTGGTTAAATAGATCCAGGTCAATTTAGAAACAAAGAGGTAAGGCTCTTTACAAAGCCTCATCTCCTGCAGACTCCATCTCCAGGAAATCCCACATCAGCCACATCTTTAACACATGGGCCTTGGTGGCACTCAAGATTCAGAGAACAAGTCCTATTTCTTGCCATTATGTTTGCAAGGTAGCATCCTTCTGTCACTTACTTCCTAGAACTTAGACCTTGTCTTTCAGGTTTTGAACCAGCTTGAATGTACTGTAGATACAAATGTCAAATACAAATAAAAAGAAAGAGAAAATGAAAAGATTGATGTATTTTTAAAAGCAAATCATTTACCAACAAGCATTTAATATTAGAACTGGATCAAATCAGTATATTACATGGGGTACGAACCCGCAATATTCATTATGTCAGTATTCCACCACCTAAATGGGTAATTTCAACCCTGGTTGCTCTACCTCAAAGCACCATGGGTAAAAGCTTTCTCTAAGCAGAGCCAATCGAAATGATTGTCTTCGATACTCCTGATTTTAAAGATAAAAAGAGTGCTTCAGTAGAAACGACCCAAAATGCTTGAAAGAGCATATTATTCTTTATAAGAGCATCATTTTAAAGCAGAAAAAAACAGCTCCAATCCTTTGAAAATGTGCGTGAAGCAGCCAGATAGCTGTTTCTTTGCCTCTGCCAACATATTTTTTCCAAAATGAGGTGTCCGCATGTTCAGCCAATCAAATAAACTGTCTGGCTGAACATCCCAAGGTGCTTTAAAATTCAGTAAATAGTACTAATCACTTCCATTTCAGTATTGATATTAAAGGCCCTATTCATGCCAAAAAAAAGTGGAATGCAGCTGTTCTCTGCTTTCCTTTCGAATTTGTATGTGGGAGCTTGCTTGCATAATGAGAAATATGCCGGTATTTTGTGTTCATCTGTATTGAAGAGGTTTAGTGCAGGCCTGCACAAAGACACCGTGGTGAGAAGGGAACTTGCAAGAATTCACTGCTTTGGGCCGTGCAGTAGGGCAGAATGGAGAAGGGGAGGGTGGAGTGGAGGCTTCTTTCTTCTTCTGTGAACATCAAATGCATTTGAACATTCCACGAGCATTTACTTGTTTGTTGCTATTAAAGCATCTTTGCAAACATCTCAAAATTATTCTGGACTTAGTCCTAAGCTTTAAGTGTCTGATGCATCCAAGACTTTTGAGAACAGTTCAGCACATTTTAAAGGAGAACTCTGTATTCTTACCGATCCACTGGTACAGCAGTAAGCAAGTGCCTATCATCACCAGATTTTATTTTTAGGAAATGGCTTTACTCTTTTGAAAAACATGTCATGATTTTTGTTCTGCATACGTTTCTCTTTATTGGCTCTAGTAGTTGATTATGGGTTGCATTACACACTCCAATTTTTTTTATAGCTCTTATTTAATTTGGTAGATGCATATACTTGTCCTTTTGGGTTTTGGGTCAAAAAAGCATGAGTTTCCACAAACATAAAAATCTATCAAAATATGATTTTTTTCCTTAAATTTTGCTTATTTATCACTACACCTTGCACAACGGAACCATTTTAACTTTATTTTACTAGAACAGAACATCAATTACAATTAGAATGAATGAAAATTATTTTAAAATTACTTTTACTTCTTTCACATTTTCTTGCCTTTTGGTACAGAGTGAAGAAAAGGATGATTTTCCACTGTCATCTGTTTATTCTTCTTTGTACAGAAAAGCAGGACAGTTTGAATACTAAGTGTCTCCCCAAAGGCCTGTGTGTTCATGGGCTAGCTCTCTGGTTCTTAGCACTGCAAGCTGCTAAAAATATCAGGAGGTAAAAGCCCAGGTGTGGCTTTTTGATACAGTGGAGATGCCATTTATGGGTGTGGTGGGGCCCTGTGCTGCCTCTTTTTCTTTACTTCTGGCCGTGAGGCTAATGGTTTTCCTCCACTAAGCACCTGTTCTATGATGCATGGTCACAGCACAGGCTCAGAGGGATGGGCCAACCAGCCATTGATTAAAATGTCCAAACCTTAAAGTAAAACTAAACATCTCCCTCTTTAAATTTAATTTTCAAATATTTTGTTATATTTACAGAAACCCAAAGCAAACCCTAAACCTTTCCTTTACATTAGATGAAAAAAAATGTTTTGATTGAAGTTTTGGATAATAATTTTGGTAAGCTGAGGGGGAAGTAAAATGTAAGTCACATTTCACATTTCCTGCGACTCTGCACCTGAGCCTCAAGCATGCAATTTTTCTCTGGTGTTCTGTATACCTTCATCCACTTGTCCTGCTCCATAACCACTCTTAGGCCCCATACAGATACATGCTTTACTTGGTGTAAAGTTACTACTGAGTGGATTGCACAGTGTGTTTTATATCTACAAGTCTTAATTCTTCTGGTATGTTGACTTTCTGTCTACTTTCAAACTTCAGAAAAGTAGTCAGACTCCTAACTGCCTGACAAAAGCACAGCCAGCTTCTAAATTCTGGGATTTTTTTTTTCCTGTGGACATGCATTCTGTCATCCTTTTCATTCACGGTTTCACTCCCAACTCAGCAATCCTGCTTCCTTTTCACCTCCTGCAAAGACTGCCTCTTGCTCAGATTCTCCTGAAGTGGACACTTACTTTCCCTTCATTTTCTAAGTCAAGATGGGCAAAGTAACAGGCAAAAGATATCACTGCAGGTTTGAAAATAGAAAACATGTGATTCTGTAACAAAAAGAAAACAATTCCAATTAAGTCTGTGACATTGTTTGTCCCTACAATTCATTTGCTAAACCAAACAGCCATAAGTGTCTTAGGATGCCATCATTTTGTGTAACCAAACCAAGGTTTTCTTCCCTACCCTGATACTCATGATGTTAGGAGCGATAAATCTTCCTACATTTTGGTTTATTGCATTTATTTCATCAAAGTAATCAGTCATCTAGTCCAACTAATCCTCCCCTAACTAAAAAACAAAAATGTATCAGGGTTTTCTGTGTAAGAGAGTTGTCTATCCTGGGTTTTCATAGCCCAACTGCAAATTATCTGAAATTAAAATTTATTTTTATTGTATTAATTATTTTTGATATTGGATGTTAAACCCAGGGTCTTATTCATGCTAAGTAAGTTCTCTACTATGAGATATATCTTCAGTTCCTTTTTTATGTAAACAACTTCTTTGAGACAGTGTCTCATAATGCAGTACAGACAGGCCTTGGCATTGCTATACTTAGCCTCTCTGGTAGCTTGAATTATAGACATGGACCAATAGGCATGCATTGAGATTAAAGTTTTGCTTGATAATATCCAAATAAAACTGCTAGAGTTAGTGAAGGTCAACATACCTAGTCTTTCTGTGTCATAGTGTCAGCTGTGAAAGCCAGAGGACATCTGCTGTGGGACAGTATCTTCTAAATAGGCGACTGGAAACAGGGAAGAGGGAGAGACGGGAGGTGAGAGGGAAGAACTGAGAGGTGAATATGATTAAAACACATTGTATGAAATTCTCTGAGAATTGAATTATTTTATATACAAAAGAAAATTTGTGTTCTACCTTTTTGGTTGTCGCCAATATATTTCATTTTTTAAGTTCTTTTTTATTTATTTTACTTTATTTTACAATATAATTCAACTTTACATATCAGTCATGGATTCCCCCATTCTCCCTCCTCCAGCCCCGCCCCCCCAGCCCACCCCCCATTTCCATCTCCTCCAGGGCAAAGACTCCCCCGAGGATTGAGATCAACCTGGTGGACTCAGTCCAGGCAGATCTAGTCCCCTCCTCCCAGGCTGAGCCAAGGGTCTCTACTAAGCCCCAGGTTTCAAACAGCCAATTCATTCACTGAGCACAGGACCCGGTCCAACTGCCTGGATGCCTCCCAAACAGATCAAGCCAATCAACTGTCTCACCCATTCAGAGGGCCTGATCCAGTTGGGGGCCCCTCAGCCATTGGTTCACAGTTCATGTGTTTCCATTCGTTTGGCCACTCATCCCTGTATTCCATCCCTCCCTGGTCCCAATAACTCTCGCTCACATAAAGAGAGCTTGGGGGAGCAGGAGAGCCTAGCTGGATTAAGAACAGAGAGAGAGAACAAGGAATAGGAGACCATGGTAAATGAAGACCACATGAGAATAGGAAGAAGCAAGGGCTAGAGAGGCCCACAGAAATCCACAAGGATGCCCCCACAATAGACTGCAGGCAATGGTCGAGAAACAGCCCAAACTGACCTACTCTGGTGATAGGATGGCCAAACACCCTAATTGTCGTGCTAGAAACCCCATCCAATGACTGAGGGAACTGGATACAGATATCCACGGTCAGGTCCCGGGTGGAGCTCCAGGAATCCAATTGGCGAGTAGGAGGAGGGTTTATATTTCGTTTTTTGCTTGTTTATTTCTTGTGTTTTGATTCCTAATGTGCTAGCCATGAAAAAATTTTCACTTTGTATTCTAGGTAGTTTATGGATGAGTATGAGGACTCATCTTCTTTCATGTGAAAACTTCGATGTACAATTTCATGAAAGTGTGTGTGTTTCCATAAAACCTTAGTGTATATATATATATATATATATATATATATATATATATAAAGTTGATTTTTGTTAGTATTTAAGTGTCTCTATACAAATGTATGTGGAAATAAAGTTTATTCACAATGTGTGGGTCAAACTCACACTTTCAGGGGCCTTGTGAGAGTTTCAATGTACCTGAAAGATGGAGCTCACAAACGGATGGAATTATTCTGATTCACAAACCCACTTGATTTTCCTTTCTTATATCACCAACTTCTCTGAAGATAGGTCTCTTAGTAAACAAACATAAGCCAATGTGCTACACTCTTTTCCACTTTCCTCTCCACTCTTTTCACTGGGAAATGAAAGCCTCTTAATCTCTGCCTACAGACATGATGCCTTAACTGAACATTAATTTCCCCAAGACTGAGAGACTATTTCCGGGCGGCATGAGTCCCACACCAGTGCTCAAATCTTGGCTATAGAGAGGAGACAGTCACATGTAACTGTTCATAGGGTTTATTTCAATTTTGCCTTATATTGGCTGGTGGCTATCTGGAGAGTCATCATGCTATGCTTTCAAACCTCTACCCAGCACACAGCAGAGCCCCTGTAGACATGAATATTCAAGGAATATGATGTATTATTTTGATGATGTATTATTGCCAACTGGAAATCTCTTCTCTTAAAACATAAACAATTTAGAGTAATTTGGCTTAAACATAGAAATTTATAGTGAATCGACTAAGGAGTAATAATTACCTTACCCTCTAACATATGACCAAATTAATACAGTTCATTATATACATTATATGAATGTATGTAAAGACAGAAAATGGCCCATATGCATAGAAAACTTTTAAACATATGGAAAAAGTAAAGTGGTACATCATCTTTACTTATTTTCTTGTAAGATTAAGTTATATATGAAATATATAACTTATGTGTGTATATATAATATATAAGAAATATATATTTCATACCATTAAGCTCCTCCTATGTATAATGTAGAGATTCTGAGACTATAGCTATTCTGTTTCCTGAACAATGTAATAATAATTTTATGTTCCTTCCTGGAAATAGTTGACTAGAAATTTTTTTAAAAAAATGGTTAATTCGCTTGCTAAATTAATGTGAGTACAGACTAGGGATGAAGTCTCACACTGAGAGAAGCTATTCCATGTGCAGACATATGAAAGGTTGGAACATTCATTCCTCACATGCTTTGAACAAGGCTTTCAAGAATACATCCTATATATATATTACTTTTATAGATATTGACATTAAAATATCTCGTTAGACAATTAAAACTATTGGTTTCATGTGAGTGAACTTTGGTTTGGTGTTTGTATTCTTTTGAACATCATAAATCTCTCTGTGCACAGTCTTTGATCTGTAAAATGACAGACATTCCAGGTACTGCAGAGTAAAAAGTGGGGCGTTTTAGAAGAATTGTAATCTCTCAAAAGTCTCTTTGTTAAGGCACTGAAAATGTTGGAGAAAAAGCAAATGTTTTTAGCAGGTCTTTGTGAGGGCTGCCAGGCATCTTATGTTCTTCATGTCTTAGGTCTAAAAGAAAGGGGAAAATCAATGATACACAAAAATAACTTGAAAAGGGTTCAAGAGAAAATTGACTTAAATTTAGCATTTTCCAACTTCTCCTAAAAAAAGAAAATCAACTCTGCATTTTTTTTGTGTGTGTGTATAAATGAGGCAGAAAAAAATGCATTTTGATCACAATATTCTCACATTAAAAATAAGTTTTAAACTGTGTTTACAACCTGACAAATAATCCTGATTCTCAAACTCATTCCTCTATAGATGCACAGAAATTCTTGTGAAGGATTCAGCACATCTGGCCTGTTGGGGTCATATCAAGAGCTCACTGGGTATTTGGAAATTATGGAACATTATTACTTCCTCAAAATTAAAATTCAAGTTTCAGTGATTAAACATTGGATGTGGTTTGCTAGCTTTACCATGTAGCATGCTAAATATCACATGGTTGCAGAGCTATGATTTCTTCTTGGGAAGAAAGCCGACTGCTGATGAGTGGCACATCTTTGTACAGTGGTGAATTCTGTGGGGTAGCATACTGGGCAAAGGTAAAGCAGACATTTTGTGAAATTTTTCTTTTATGGATTCACAGAAGATGGAAATGTCTTTAAAAATCAAATAAAGCTGTATGTAGTATGGGACAGAAAATACATGAGCAGATCTAAAGCAAAAATAAGAGAGATAGTAATGAAGGAGAGGTAGACGGGTGAAGGCAGTAGGTTCTGTTCTACAAGCAGTGGTTGAGTGTCCATCCCAGGCTAGTCATCACACTGGGAAATGGCATATGCCATAGGTAAAAATGTCTCCTGCCCTCGAGATGTTAATAGGTTCATAAGGGCCAACACGTAAGGTGGTTGTCATTCAATGAGATCAAATGCTTCAGCGAGATTTTGCAATGCTGTCGAAGCAAAGGGAATAACAAGGAAGTGGTAATTGTCATCCAGCTCAGTGTAAAGCTAGATAAGAGGATTCTGGCAGCACACATTTGTTCCTATTTTTGCTCTTCTATTATTATTTTTTCTTTTTAACTATTTCTATAGCAAGTAAAGAAAAAGGAACCCAAGAAGTGAAATTATTCACACTCTGAGTTATAGACTAATTCTATCATCACATAAGAAAATTCTCATGATGTCTGATTCCTCTCAAGGGAAGATATTTTTATTTGCTTAGCTTTTCCTTGAGCTATCTGAGAAAAAGAGAAGGTATATTCTTCAGTAATAAGGTACAATATTAGTAAGAAGAAATATGGCTGTTGTTAGAGGCAAGAAATAAAATTTTCAGCATCTTTTGTGTCAGGTTGCATCCAAGGCACTGAATATATGATGCCTCACTTCAACATTATAACAAAGACATCAAAACATTGCAGTTTGACAAGGCCTCCTCTATTACTCCATGTAGAAAATAACTCCTTTGCTGTATGTCTGGACAGGTGATGGAGAAGTGTGGAAGCATGGGTTGTAAATGAGTATAGATGGCAAGCAAGACAGTAGTGTCCATTTTGGGGGCCATCAAGCATGAATTGCTCCCACATAGCTCAAGTAGTGCGTCTTGCGTTCTATATTGCTTTGGTTTCAGGGAAGTTCTAATCCATAGATTAAATCACATGCTCTCATTTTAAACTGTCTTAGCTCTGGAGACAAGCCGCAAGTAAACCTTGGAAAATGGCTCTTTAGTAGCCAGGTTTCATCATCCTTCCTCTTAGGCATCATCTACATTGAGCCCAAGCTCCTACATTAGCAGTGACACACTACTTCCACTGCAAAATCAAGCACTAGTTTGTCCTGTTATTGACAAGGTAAAAATATGATCACCTGCTCAAGATGATGCATTTTAATGTTATAATTAAAAAAAAAAAAACCCACTCTGTATGGGTACATTGAATGGTGTGAGGGTCATTTTTTTTTAAATTTGGTAATGACCTTTTTGTTATTTTTTAATTAACAGCAGTGTAACAAGTTTCCTTATGTCATTTTCATACATACCTGGTTCTGGTTGATCCTCCCCACCCTCCTCTCTTCTGTGTCTCTGAGGCCCATCCCTACTTGTGTTCTTCTACCCCTCCATTCATTTCCCACCTCTGTATCACGCGTACTCAGTTATCTTCCTCACTCTCATCCCTTTCAGCTTCTTTTTCTCCTTTCATGGACCCCTCCTAGCTTCTTGGCTTCTACTCACACTATGTTCCACCTACATATACATATATAAAACTTAAAATGTATGATCCAAATATGAGGGAGAACATGTAGTATTTGACGTTCTGAACTTGAGTTACTTAACTTCATAGAATATTTTACAGGCCCAACCATTTTCTGGCAGATTTTGTAATTTTGCATTTCTTTATGGCCAAATAATCCTTGATTGTGTATATGTACCACATATTTTTTAGCCATTTGTAGCCAGAATTTTCTCTGGCAGTCATCTATTGATGGACATCAAGACTGATTCTATTTTCTTCCTTGTTGTGAATAGAAAAGTCATAAACATATGTGTTCAAGTGTCTCTGTGGTAGTATATAGAAATGCCAGGAGGGTATAGCTGAATATTATGACAATACTATTGCTTAGTTTTTTGAAAACCTCTACACCAATTTCAATAATGGCTGTCCCAGTTAGCACTCCCACCAATAAAACTACTCATAAATAAAGGGGTCAAGGAACTGTCCTTTCACCAATAAAATTCCACCTAGTCATCTTAGCATCTGTCCATAATCTACCTTAAACCAGTTACTATTATAGTTTGCAAAATGTAGCTTCTTATTCCTGTCATTCATTCCCTATTTATTATTTGTGATTCTTCAGTATGGAAATGATTTATTACCCACCCAACTATCAAAATGCAAGTCTTATGAACATTGCTAGGAACACATGGATCCACTTTTATTCAATAGACTCCGTTTATCACTGTCATTATCATTTTGCTGCTCATGTTCCTCCAAATTTGGCCAATAGGTTCTCCAGCAGCCTATGTCCTTACAACATATCACCATTAATTCTTCACTATTTTCTGCTTGATTTCATGTTATTTTCTCTGGCCAATCCCAGTGTCAGCTAAGGGAACTTCACCCATTACTTGAGGTGAGTTTTGTATTTATTTCCTAATAAAGTTATCATTGCACTTTCAGAATAAATCTCACATCATTGTTTTTCAACCTCTTTGTTGATATTTTACACAGATTTTAAACAGTATTTATTTTCATTTTGTATATAAATGTATATATGTGCACCACATGTGTGCTTGATGCGCATGGAAATTAGAAGAGGGCACTGGATCTGGAGTTACTGACCATTGTGATCATCCATGTGGGTGCTAGTTACAAACCCAGGAGAGACCTGCTTGCAATAGGCATGAGTAGGAGTCAGTCTGTTAATAACTGATAATGGATGGGAAACGGTCAATGGAGTCCCATGAATCCGTGCTGAAGTATTAGCTACTGATGAACTCTGGGACAGAGGCAGTCATTGTTTTCAGTTGTGTTTATACTTAGAAGCTTCCAGTCACCAATGGAGAGTTCCAAACCCACAGTTGCACAAACTTAGTGATTCTCAAGATAAAACAAAGGACATGAATGTGAGAAGGTGACTTGTAGACTTGAGGTGGGGGTTACAGTAGTCAGGAACACATTAAACACCTTCGATTCATGAATAGCATCATGCAAGAACAAATGCAATAAAAGTTACTTTAAAAAATAATTTGAAATCTTCCACACTTTTTACTGCAGTCTGAAATAGACTAAGGCTCTCAGTTCTGTAAAAAATATTATTAGAATTCCCTATAAAACTACCTGGATATTTAAATTTTTGTTTACTTTTTTAGGGTGGGGTATTTCTAATGATTTCCTTGACAATTTTAATTTTTCCCATGGGCATGGTTCTGTTTAATTGTTCTATCAATACTGTATTACATTTTACTAACTTTGTTTTTCTTTAAAATTACTTATTTTTCCTGCTATAGAATTGTATTATGCAACAAGATCTAAAGAAAATTTATAAGAAATTATAATATCTGCTTTTGTGATCATTTTTACTTTTTTGTGTTCCATGTGTTGTGTGTGTATGTGTTGTAGGTACTGTACTGATTGCACTTTAAGAATGCCTTTTTTTTTCTTTCACAAGGAAACAACATTGTGACTTATTTGTTGTCTGGACTTATTATACTTGCCCAATATGTTGTACTATGCAGTTTGAAATAAATTTTACTCAAAGATCTGTTTATATGTTAATTGCTCTAAAAAGCTAAATTCAACAAATGTCTGCAATGGCTTTTATGCACAAAGCTTGGAGAATGTACACATGTGTTACAAAGTCTCTCTCTGGTCCCTGTCAATTATTTCATGGGTTCCTATGACTACTGGGTTCAGTATCTGTGTCTTAGGGCACTTGTGTTCTTGGCCCCAAACTTATTGTAATAGTGAGAGGAACATAACTGACTAATCCACACCTCTTCATTCACAACCATCCTACTTAAAACCAATGAAGGGCTTCCTATTTTTAATACTGTCAGTGAAGACAATTTCACTGTCTTTTCCGTTTTGTGAAGCATTATTTGTTTATTGATGACTGGTGTTGCATCTGTCCCCTAATGTTATGTGTACTTTCTTTCTCTTGCCTGTTAAGTCACTGGCAGGCATCAGCTGGAGATTGAGGGCAGGAACAAACAAGCAATCACTGATTTTCACTTACACTGTCACTTCACCTGTGTTCACTAAATGCAGAAACAGCTGTCCAAAGGAACCTTGACCGAAGTTCAGAGAGCAATAGAGCAAACTGTATTTCTAAAATGTGTCTTCAGTAATGGTAAAAAGTAAGTTACATACACCTTGGAGCTTTGGGGATCATAGCAACTAACAAAAGCATAAGCTCTTCCCCAAAGCAACATGGTTTTTTACTTCCATTTTGAAGTTAAGACATTTTTATGTAGGTTGGTTTAATTTAGCACTTTCCATAATCCAATGTCCCTCAGCAGCTGTTGTTTGCTCATCAGCAATCAAAAAATTTAAAGTCAACAAGATAGCATATAGGATGCAGACTCTGTATTTTCCATCTTTACGTGGCTTATCTTTTTTATACTATTTTATACCCTCTTTAAAGACTTTATCTTTTTATTTATAAACTACTTATTTTCTTTATGACTGTCTATACCCTTTTTCTTTTTTAAACCTATGCACATTGTTAAACACATTGTAACTTGTTTAGAGGTTTTATTGTTTCTGTTTTTGTTTTTGTTTTTCCATCTGAACCAGCTCTACTGCCTATCTGTAACATCATTTTGTCTGAATGAACAAAACCTTAACTGCTGTGCAGTTTAGCTCATGGCACACTGCCCACAGGCATTGGCCTGGAGATGCATCCCTATGAGAGGCTATGAGACGAGGAAGCCACATTTGACTCCATTTTTGTGTGTTTGGAACCTTTTTTTTTTTTAAAGCTTTCTTGGGTCTTATGTGAAAATACATGCCTGGAAGCTGGGCCATTTTGTTGTCTTTCTCTGTCTTGCCAGCAAGCTCCCACATAAATGACATAGAGACTTCTTATTAATTATGAAATTCAGCTAATAGCTTAGGCTTGTTTCTAACTAGCTCTTTTTACTTAAATAAACCCATTTCTATTCATTTATGTGACTCAGGACTCTTACCTCTTTTCCTACATGTCTGTTCCCTCTGTGTCCATTGGTGACTCCCCTTTCTTCCCATCATCTTTTCTGCCTGGAATTTATCCTTAGCTATTGGCCATTCAGCTCTTTATTAAACCAATCATAGTGACATGTTTACATAGTATAATCAAATATCTCACAACACATAAGTGTACTAAGTATTCAGTGGATCTCATGGATAACCTAAATAAAGTGCTAACCAATGATCTAGAGCAGTTTTTCTCAACCTGTGGGTTGCAGGGGTCACATGTTAGATATTTACATTATGATTTGTAACAGTAGCAAAATTACAGTTATGCATCAGCAATGAAATAATTTTATGGTTTTTGGTCATAACAACATGAGGAATGAATCAAATGGTTGCAGCTTTAGGAAGGTTGAGAACCACTGCTCCAGAGGAAGCCAGAGAGAGAAAGCAAGGATCAGCTGCAACCATATTCCATTAGCAGGCATGGACTGTCCAGGCCCTTGTGAGTTCACGGTGCTGCAGAAATGGGCACCTTTCTCTGTCTTGCCCTAATTTTCAGATTATTTCTTGTGACAGTAGTCTTCTGTGAAGGAACATATCTCT
>CABHPQ010136717.1:1847-18935 GCA_902168405.1 Peromyscus aztecus
CGGGAGTGAGTGGACTAATGCACTGCAATTAGAAGCAAAGCACTCTGCAGAATAGTATAGCCTACAGGTGACAAGTCTTCAACAAGTGAGACTTTAGGAGGAGATTCTTAAAAAATATAAATGCAATATTTTCAATTTAGCTTCATCAAAGAGCTGATTAAAGAAATCAAATGTGTATTTGTACACTTGCCTTTCTATGAGTAACTCACACAATACTTTGAAATTGTTTGTGGAAATAGGATTTAGAGAGTGCTTCCTGTGAACGCTTGTCATGAGGTCAATGCATATTTTTTCATTGCCTTTTTTCCCTGATAGGTTAAATGCAAGGGTTTCCTGTCACAGTGCGTTCTTTCCAAATGTCTACATACAGTGAACCTGCACCGTCTTTAGATTATTCACTGGACACAAAATTTTCTAAATATCCTCTTGAGCATTACACAAGTCTTCTCTGCTATTATGTTGAAAAATATCTTACTCCAATACTGTCACAGTTGCTTAAAAATTCAGAACAGTTTGACTGTCCTTGACAGCTAGCCCAGAATATAGACACTATATTTTGCACAGTAACAATAATACTACGAGGAGTTTCAAGTGTAAGAGACTAAAAATAAATCTTCTATTATAAGCATAGGTACATCCCACTCTTCTGCGAATTTGTCTCATATAATGTGCTCCACAAACGGCAAAATATTTCCTTTTCCTAGTTAACATAGAGTTAGGGGAGGGAGAGAGAGACAGAGGCAGACAGAGAAGTGGGAGACAGACGCAGAAAGACACAGAGAAAGGGACAGAGGGAAACAGGGAGACATAAAGAGAGAGAAGATTGGAAAAAAGTGAAGAGAAAAGGTCAGAAGGAAAGGGAGGGGAAGAAAGAAGATGCTACTAAATAAACTGGTGGTAACATTACACTTTGTTTTTTCCTTTTAGCATCGTGAATAAAACTACAGTATTCCACCAGGAAAAAAATGACCTCATATCAACAATT
Source organism: Peromyscus aztecus (assembly GCA_902168405.1). Taxonomy (NCBI): domain Eukaryota; kingdom Metazoa; phylum Chordata; class Mammalia; order Rodentia; family Cricetidae; genus Peromyscus; species Peromyscus aztecus. The sequence goes on from CABHPQ010136717.1 coordinate 2,833, forward strand.
GAGTTGACATGTGTTCTAAAGCTGCTATAGTACCAATTAACATTTACTTCAGTGGCATAATTTTCAGAGATTTTAGACATGTATATGGGTAATTAGCATTTGATATTAATAGCTGTATTTATAATCCTGGCATTAGTACTTACCACAGCTGCTAATTTTAAAGGGTCACTGAGTGCTGTTCAGGTCTCCACATCCTTGTGACACATGTTTGGGAAGAGTCTTTTGGAAAATGAATTTCTCATTTTCTGTTGTGCAGGTGACTCACAAAGGTGGGCAATTTTATTTTAAAGGGTGTAAATAGAATCAGTTAAAGTTTGTAGAAGGAGGGATTTTGAGGACCTGAGTGCCAGTGAAGTATAGAGAAAAGTGTTAGATGCTTTTTGATAAATGTTTCACAAATGGATTTTAGATGACTGGTATATTTTTTCCTAAAAAAGACACACATTAAGCAAAGAGTAAAAGCACTGTCTTGTGTTTTTTTTCAAGATGAAAGTGTTACATTTCAATATTGCTTTAAGACCCTGAATGTGAGTCACTACTGTCTTTAGAAAACAAGGTCTCATACTAAAATTGGATACAAATTTCATCCTTTAAAACATTTTCACTTGTCTTTAAGGAAATTGTTTTGAATGGTTCCCAACCTATTTCTAGCTACATACACCATCCTCTAATATGTATTCTGTCTAAAAATAAATAACAAATATTGATTGATACTAAATAATACCATTCATCGTAACGTGGGTAAAACTGGTGCTGTATTTGTTCACTATCTTTTAGTGGCTAGAATGACGGGCATCTGTTTGTATTTGTAAACTCCACTATGAACACACTACTCTGGATGAGATGAGCAATATGAAGATTCTAGGCATTTAGTGACAGGTTCAAATTAATGAATAAAATAGAGCCACATATGGGTATAGATATAGGTATGGATACAGATATAGATGAGTTATGAAATGTAATACTTAAATTATTTTGTGTGGCAAATCCCATGGATCTGCTGCCACCCTCCCAACACTGGGATTAGAATTTACAACATCTAGCAAGGATTTTAATGTGGTTGCTGAGGCTCTGAATTCTCTCTTCCTGTTAGTGGATGATTTCTCCTTTATTTTCCCGAGTGAAAGTATGAGGTTGTAGATTTGCTCACTTTCTATTCACTGTACTTTATCTGACCGTAAATGAATCTGACAAGGATCATTCTATATCAAGACTATTACAACAGGCAGTGAAGGTACATGCCTTTTAATCCCAGCAGAAAGCAGAAGCAGGTGGATCTCTGTAAGTTCAAGGCCAGCCTGGTCTATAGAGCAAGTCCTAGAACAGCCAGAGCTACACAGAGAAACCCTGTCTCAAAAAAAAATATTACAGTGGTGATGTTTGTGCATTTTCTCCTCAGTTTTCACCTATGTTTGCTTGGTCTACATTAAATATAAACTTTTGGCACGTCTCATATCCCAAAAAGTGTCTTAGCATGGGGTTTTTTCTCAAATTTCCTTTAGTGTCTGTGACCTGGATTTCTCTGAATTTGTCACCTTTGGGGCTCCATCCTGCAATTCTCAGATGACTTGGGGCATCTGATTCTTCAACTGAAAATTGCCTGGCTTCCATTTCAATAAATTTATGATCAATCAATTTCTCAGATCACTTCTTCATTTTTTTCTAGTAATTCTTTTACTTCACAGAAAATATTTTGGCATTTTGACTTATAGACATTATAATTTAATTTCTAAATTGTCCTTTTCCCCTTTAGTTTATTTTGCTTTTGTCATTTGTGGTGTTTGGGTGAGGAAGATTCACTTTCCTTTAAGACTGTGGACCCTGTCAGGTCAACCATGTTGCAGTGGATGGCCCCATGCATATAGGAGCAGCAAAAATTAGAATCAGTATGCTATTAATAAAAAAAAGGGACATGGAGGACAGATGTGGGGTTGAGGGAGAGATGTAGAAGTGAATATCATCAAAATATAATGCATGCACATAGAAAATTTTCAAGAAATTACTGAATACAGGTGACAGAAATAGACATGCCAAAGTGGACTGGGAAAGCCCACAAGGCCTCAGCCCTACACACTGAACTACAGGCAACCAAGGTAGGTATGGAGCAGGAGAAACAGTGTTCCTAAGGGAAGAGCACACTAATTGGTTATCCAATACCAAATGGTATGCCCTGAAAATAAAGTAGGAAAGCCACTCCACATATACGTACATACATTAATACATAGACACACATATATAATCACATATACGGATTTAGGAGTTTATGTTCATATATATTAGGGATATATATGATATGTATGAATAGCTCAGACACACACACACACACACATATATATATGTAAATATACACACATATATATGAATACAGTAACAATTAATGAAAAAAAGGACCATGAATTTGAAAAAGACTCAGGAGGGATATATGAGAGGGCTTGAAGAGAAGAAAGAGAGTGATAAATGTTATACTTACGCTATAATGTTAAAAAAAGTAAAACATATTTTAAAAAGGGTATAAAAACATTGAGCATGATGAGTGGGAACAGACAATGGTTCTGTGCTTTTAGTAATGGTGTTAATATTAATGAGGATGGATATATCCACCCCCAGGTAGGCAACACAAAGTGTGACTTGTGAACAAGCAGAAAATTAATTGAATAACATAAAATAAAAAATTCCAATAAACTTCCTTGAAGTAAATGCTGTTGATATCTAAGTTGACTAATTTTAGTGTATTTTTCAACCTAAGATTTTATTACTACAACTACATATATATTTAAAATTAGTTCAACATTTTCCTTAATTCTAACAATTCCACAAAAAATAGTCTTTCCTTAAATAATTCTATCTCTGTTGGTGGTTTTAGAAAATAAATACAAATGACTAGTTATTAAATGATGTTTTATTTTACTGGTTTTGTTATTTAACCTGTAATTAGAAAGTTATGTACTGCAATATGTAACCCAAAACATCATCAATTTGCTGTTAATCAGTTAGCAGCATAGTAAAGCTAACTATCTAGATATAAATATTTCTTTGTTTCCTACTATATGTATTGCTCTGCTTTTAATTCTGCCTCATCACCCTCTCAATCATTTTTTTCACATTTTTTTGCTTTTCATTTTCTTTCATAATTAGAATATAGTAAAATAAATGATAATAGTTTTTTTCTGCATAAATTATTGTTTATTTTCTGAATACACATTTTCTGCATAAATTATTGTTTTCATTACTTAATTTTTAAAATGAGGAATTTAGTATTTCTTTTTATAAAGAGTCTACAAGGATGGCAAAATTAGATAACATTTTCTATAAGGTATTGTTTCTATTCAATTCTGTTTAATCTTCACTTTATAAAGGAATTGATAATATCACTTTGTTATATGTTTTAAATGTTGATTTTGATGCAAATTTATTTACATTAAACGTTAGTTGAATATTGTATCTTTAAACATCTTAACAAATGCTCCTTATGCTGCTTTTCACACATACCGAACTATATTCCCCTATTATATTCATCAAATACTTTCATTTTATATAGAGATAAAATCCAAGTTGGAATAATAATACTGCCTACAAAATACTCCTAGGTAAGGCTTTACAGAGTCACAATAGTGTGATACTTTCTTGTTTCAGATCACTCTGATTTCAGATTTTCCTTTCCTCTCTTTTCCCTTTGGTTAGGGTAGGATATCAATACACATTCTATTCAGGTACTCCATGCTCATCTGTATCTCTACTCCTTTTCTACATGCTTAAACTTATCGAACTGAGACAATCAAATGAGTTTTGGTACTAGAAGCTTCTATTTGGATATAGGAAACAAAGAATAAGGTAAGTTACTATACTTACATGAATAACATTATCTTTACTGTCTTAATCTTTGGACTTTCAAGTATATTTAAAATTTGCTTTGTCCTATGTTATGGCCATGTTTTTGTGAGGAAGTGGGCAGAATAAAATTAAAATACTTTTTGTATAAGATATGATTATGTCTATCTAAGATATCATTTACCACATAATATTTTATAATTTTTAATTAAAATATATAAGTCTAATATGCTTCTATTTTCATGTTGCTACAACTGTAAATAAATTTTAAAACTCATTGGTCTGGAAGTATATCTCAAACATAAAACACATGCTTAGCATGCACAGCCACAATTTTGTTCACCAGAACTACAAATAAAAACACTATAAATATTAAATACTTTACAAAATTAAAATTATTAGACTACAGTTTGTTTAAATTCTTTTCTTATATGTTTTAAACTATAGTACCATTTCTAGACCCAGAAATCCTGTATTTTAGAAAATATTTTACTCAATACTACTCCCCAACTTAGCCAGAAACATTATACAAGTTATTCAATCAATTAAAAATTTATTAAATATATCACTAAGGTCAAAATATATAAGACAATTTTGTTAGTTATTTGATCTATTTGTGTCAGCTAATCCACTTTTTCTTTAGTGATATACACCTGTATTTCTCATAAGTTTTAGATGTCATTTTTCCTATTATCCATGAGATATTTCCACTAGCCACTACATAGAAAAGGTAAATTAGAGATTAAGCATGATTCCTCATTCAGTGCCTATACTTTTATTTTTTCTCATAACTGAATCATAGCACCTCAGAGTGTGCAGTTATTCAGGCTCAATCCAATAGGTTGCCACATAAAGCCTTTGGGGATGGACTAGGCACTAAACTGTATATTCTCATACTCTTTAAGATCTAAGCTCCTTCCCCACAACCGACTGCACAGGTATATTGGCCACTACTTGAAAATCACCCTGCAAAATTGAACAAATTGGACCTATTTGTGGATTTGTCTGCTGATGCTCAAATTGACTGCAGCGGATGTCTAGGGATTCATTGAGGTGGCAGTACAGCATGACAGAAATAGATTGCTCATTTGCTTGATGGATGGGCATAGAAAAGCAAGCAGTGCATGGAAGATTTCCCTAAAGGTGACTTCTGTTTATGCCTATGAGTGTGAATAGAAGAATCACTTTGCCTAAGTGCCTTGGCTGATGAATTGCAAGCAATAGTTGTTGTATTGAGGAAGAAATTTAGAGATGCCAAGTACCTTCTGCATCACTTCCCTTTACAAAAAAAAAAAATCCATTCCATGGCACTCAGAATAAAATCCAGTTTACATGTTTGTAATGTTACTGTAGAACTGATTAAGTTACCTGGGAAGTACAAAGCTTTCTGTCAAATGTCTCATAATAAATGCCTCTATGCTATAATGATAGATTGATATACTCCTACTTCCTATTTCCTGACTTCACTCTAGAGCCTTTCAAGTCATTTCTCTGTTCAAATTCTGGCACAAATCTAAGATTATTTGAAGTCACTGACCTTAAGCATTCAATGTTCCTCATGAGGGCTGTTTAATGGTCTAGAAATAACAGTAATGCCATTACTTGGCTCAGAGATGTTTGCTTGAAGGATATGGACTGTGTTTTCTATTCAAATGAACTGATTATCATATAGATATCCTCTATCACTTTCTAGTTACTTAAGAAATGTGATAATGTGTGCTTTATGCTGTGTGAAAACAGTCTATTAACCCAACTATCATTTTACATTGGGAATATTAGAAAAATAAACATAATCTCATCATCTCATCAACTTATAGCCACCCTTTGATTTAAGACTGTTAAGTGTCTTGAAATAGGAAGATTTAGATGATACTATCAAAAATACAAACTAATGGATTTCTGTTGGACAAAAATGTGCTATAATTCTTGTTTGTTATACGTAATTTTACTGTGTTAAAGTTAAAACCTTCCTTTTTAACTAAACAGAAAAGGGGAAATGCTGTGGGATAATGCTTTTGTACACTGGTTTAATAAAATGCTGATTGGCTAGTAGTCAGGCAGGAAGTATAGGCAGCATAAGCAGACAAGGAGAATTCTAGAAAGAGAAAGGCTGAGTCAGGAGACGCCAGTCTGCCGTCCAGGGAGCAGCACGTAATGGCACACAGGTAAAGCCACAGAATATGAGGTGACATATAGATTAACAGAAATGGGCTGAGTTTAAGTGTAAGAGCTAGTCAGTAGTAAGCCTGAGCTAATGGCTGAACAGTTTTAATTAAAACAACAATGTGCTAATTTTTGGAAACCATTTCAAATTCATCTTTATTATACTTATCTTGCTTTCTTTTAATGTGATTCTTTTTAAATTTGTTTCTACCACCATCTCTTAAAACTAAATCTTTACTGGCTAGCTGACCTGCAGCATTTTGTTGTCATATAATATTGTATATTTTATTGTATACATGATTCTTTGATTCTTATGATGCAAATATACTATATATACATATGCATTCTGATATTTGAATTACTTAAAACTTGCAGATTGATTTAAATTAGATCTTACACACGAATATTCTGTTAAAGTAATGAACATACTGAATAAGAAAATTCACGGTTAACATCATATCCACATATCAATAAGAAATGATAATAAGACATTGCATGTCTTATTATTTAGTGAAATGCTGTCCTACAAAGAGAAAGAAAATACTGTCCCACACATAGAAAATGTAATTTTTGATGGCTTTAGTTAAGTTCTTTTGATATCTAAAGTATTAAGAAAAAAAGTCTTTAGAATTATGAAAAGCCTAGTGTTGTTTACTTTAGCGTGATGTTTATGTATATAATGGCTAACATATAGGACATAAATAAGTATATATATATATATATATATATATATATTATATATATCCAAGTTACTAGAAATATAACCAAGCTCACCAGTAGGCTCAGTATCTAAATGCTCTATTACTGAAGTAAAAATTATATTAAAAGATTATGAACACATAGTTCTATTGTACTTTGTTGCAAAAGTCTTATGTAACTTTAATCACAAAACTATTATAAAGTGTATGAAGTCAATACTGACTGATACAATTACATGCAGAATGTAGGGTACCTTTTCCATTACATCAATGTGCTGGCTAGTTTTATTTCAATTCGATGAAAGCTTGAGTTATCTAAAAAGAGGGAAGCTCAATTGGGAAAATGCCTCCATAAAATCTGGCTACAGGACATTTTCTTAATTAGTGACCAATGGAGGAGTGCCCAGCCCAAAGTGTGTGGTGCCATCCTTGGTCTGGTGGTCCTGAGTTCTAGAAGAAAGCCATCAAGAGCAAGCCAATGGCATTCGCCATGGTCCCTGTATTAGCTCCTATGTCCATGTCCCTGCCTTGTTTGAATTCCTGCCTAGATTACCTTCAGTGATGAACAGTGATATGGAGTGTAAGCCAAATAAACTCTTTTCAATCCAGGTAGCTTTGGTCATTGTGTTTCGTTACAACAATCATAATACTGAGTAAGACACCCAGAAACTCTTTTTAATATATTTTTATTAATTCTTTGAGGGTTTATAAAACTTATCTCTCATTTCCCTCTTTTAACTCCACACATATTTGTGCCATTTTTTTTTTTTTTTTGGTTTTTCGAGACAGGGTTTCTCTGTGTAGCTTTGTGCCTTTCCTGGAACTCACTTGGTAGCCCAGGCTGGCCTCGAACTCACAGAGATCCGCCTGGCTCTGCCTCCCGAGTGCTGGGATTAAAGGTATGCGCCACCACCACCCGGCATTTGTGTCATTTTTATATTATTATTGTCTTTGCATTCCAATGTGTCCTACCTATATTTTCATAGGTGTGGGGCCATCCACGGGACCATAGTCAACCTACCTGAGCCACAATTCCTTTAAAGAAAATCAAGTATCCTTCCTTGAGAAGCCATAAACTTTTCAACAACTCCTCAGCTCATGGTAGTGACTTTGTGCTCCATGCTATAATGTTGACAGGCTTGAAGGGAAAGTGCATTGCCTCTAATATCCTTGTATTCTTTATCACTTGTTACATATAATATATAGAACACATGAAACCTTACAGACATAATAGTTTTTGGACAAAATTTTCTTTTGTCCAAAATAGTCTTTTTCTTCTATGGTAAAACTAAAGGGGAGGGTAAAATAATGAGCTAAATATTCCATGGAAACAAAGTATGCTTGAACATGAGGCTTTCATTACCATGCATGCTACAGGCATTAACATCATACATCATAAACAGGAAAGAGAAGAACATCACTGTTGCTAGAGTTTTCCTGCCTAGCCCACGGTCAGGATAAATCTCTTTCACCTGCCAGTCCCACAGCCGCTCAGACCCAACCAAGTAAACACACAGACTCTTATATTATTTAAACTGCTTGGCCATTAGCTCAGGCCTATCATTGTCTAGTTCTTATTTTTATATTTAGCCCATTTCTATTAATCTATACTTTGCCACGTGGCATGGCTTACTGGTACCTTACATCTTGCTTGTCCTGGTGGCGGCTCCAGGCAGTCTCCTGCTCCACCTTCCTGTTCCCTCAATTCTCCTCTCTGTTAGTCCCACCTATACTTCCTCTCTGGCTACTGGCCAATCAGTGCTTTATTTATTAACATATTTGTCATACAGAACATCCCACAGCACATCACGTTACTGAAATCCTGTTCCTCAAAGCTGGAGATAATTTCTTGTTCCTTAATCCACAGGATCCAGAACAATAATTTAATAGTTGTCATGCTAAATCTATTCTTTTCTCCACCTCTTCTGATATTGGTGAATTATTGTGCAAAAGGAAGAAAATAGTTGATTTTTTAAGAGATTTATTCTTTCATTTATGCATATGTGTTGGTGTCCATAGACATATGCATGTGAGCACAGTTGCTTGTAAAGATCAGGGCATTTTTATTTGTGAGCTCTCTACCACTAGTGCTGGGAACTTACAGCCTCTGAAAGAGTAGCAAGCACTCTTAACCTCTGAGTCATCTCTCCAGTCCCAAGAGTCAATTGTTTTTAAAATAAACTTTTCTCTAGGAATTAAACTCAATCTAACTGTGTAAAATGCCTGCTGAATAATTGGAAATTGAGTGATGTCAAGGCATGCATATTTCAAATGCCTGTGGCATGCAGAAAACAAATCAGATGAAACACTATTGAACCTTTCATCCATATTAGAATTAGGGTCTGTTTGGCAGAAAGTTCATTCCAATTGGTACCTAAAACAGATCGTTCTAAAACACATCCAGTTGCTTTACTCATAAAGGAAATGATTTACCTAGTTGTCAACATTGGTGAAAAAAAAAGTGGTATCTTGTGCCTCGGGTAAGGTTTTCTTTGATAGTATTGGTAACATGCCACCCCAAAAGATGTGAAAAGCAGGCCCTGCCAAGCAAAGGTCAGCACTATGTTACAAAGATCTCCTTGGAAAGAGGCTGGAATCAATAGGGGTTTGGCCCTAGGCCTAGGGCATCCTTTCATTCTTCATGTCAATACAACTCAACTGTGAAGAACCACTTCTTATTTTGTTCCCCCTGACATTAATGTGAATTTTTAAAGGTTTAATCTTTAGACACAGTGGGAAAGGAAAGTTTAATAAATCCTCAGATGGACTAATACATTTATTAAATTATTTAAGCATTTTTTTTCATATAACATCTTTTGGTCATATTCTTCTCCCTACCTCAGCTAAACCAAGATCCCTACTTCACACAACATGTTTTGCTCTAACCCTGTCTCAAAGAAAACTGCAAATCAAAACAAAGACAATAAGACAATAATTACCAAAACAAGAACAAAAATACAGACTTAAAAAAAGTAGTCCATTTTTTTTGTTGGTCAAATATTCCTGAGCATGTAGCCATAAATGGGATGTCTTTATCAAATATCTTCCCTCAAGACTCAGGGATATAAGAGGGAAAGGAGATGGAATGATTGGAAGCATCAGAGGTAAAGGATATCTATCAGGAAACAGCCTCTTCCAGATGCAAGAGGGCCGATGCACATATGAAATTGCAGAGACTGTGACATCATGCACAAAACCTGCACAAGCTCAAACCAGAAAATATCCCTACATGGAGAAGGGGAAGTGGACACAAATCCCACCCCTAACCAAGAAGCTATTTGCAATTGATAGCTCCTGGGAGAGGGAAAATCAGTTTTCTTCACTGCAGTGATACCAACTAATGATTTTGACAGACTTGAGCTTCACAGTCAACAGGAATATTGCGCTATCAAAAATCAAGTGGATCAAAAACCATGCCAAGAGCTAACAGGGGAAGGGCTGTGGACGGCTGTCACAGAATCCAAGCCATCGCCCAAAAAAATCGGACATCTGATTATTGGCTACTGCCAAGGGCTACGGGAGTATACAGCATGTGACAAGTAGTATTTAACAGGCCAACCCACCAGACAAATAACTCTGTGTTGGGGATCCCCACTAGGCAAAGTCCATGGGGTCACTGACTGTGGAAACCCATTGTTTTCTGTTTCTCACTTTCTCATGTGCCACCACTTACCTCCCTAAAAATAACAGCTGGGGTACTTTCTACAGCCCATTGGTAGTGTGTTTTACATCTTTGGGCACACATATAGCTGTGGATGGCCAGGAAGATGATTTCTGCTTAAGCTGTGTATTAATTCTGATAATACTAGAATATTTTCCATAACTGACACAGGGAAGTAACAGTATTCCCTGTCACAAAGACAACTAATTTTGGACTTCAGAACAAATTCAAAACAGACTAGCTGAAAATACACAAGGACAATTTCCCAGGTGATTATTTCTAAGTCAAGGTCAGACATGAAGCAACTTTGGTAGATATAACCCTCTGCAGTAATTCTCTTTCTGCACATACTGAAACCAATCAAGTTTCAGCCAACTGTTACTGTTAAGTTCTGAATTTCAATGTCATTCTCTGTCTGGGAATGCTAACCATTCAGGCTATATGCTTGGCCAACCATTACTCACTAGTTGATCAATGTGATCTTCCTAAACTGAGAGAAACCCTGTGATTACTAATGTGTATCCGTTTGGCTCTGTCTCTGATAGTTTACTCAAGAAATGCTTTGTGACTCTGAAAATGTAACTCATATTGTGCAGAGTTTGGCTATGAGAGAGGGGTTATGTAGAGCTATGAAAATAGCTAGGTGTGTGTGTGTGTGTGTGTGTGTGCTGAGATAAAGATGTAGCTGAGTATATATATAGAGAGAAATGTGCATGAGAGTTAGAGGAAAGTATGTGAGGAGAATTTAGTATGTAAAATAGAGCTATATGTATGTAGGGGAGACATATGAATAAAGAGAGATATGTGGAGAGAAGAGGTGTGGCTGTTTAAGGAGATATGTGTAAAAGAGCTCTGTAGAGTGTAGAGCAGTGTGTGTGGGTTAGAATGTGTGTGGGTACTGAGTGAGGGATGGTGCTTAATTTATGAAGAATAAAAGAGAATGACCTCAGATTGAGTGTGAATTATTATAGTTAAGAAATCTTTCTATCTCTGCTCTTGAGAAGTTTTTCTTTGAGTAACCCTGAGTAGCAATCCTGGGAGACAAACTCCCAGACCACTAAATGCTACTAGCTGCCATACACGTGGTCACAGCCATCACTTTGGAGAGAGGAGCTGAAAGTATACTTCACAAAAGGACCAAAGAAAGAGTGGTCAAGAAAGCAAGTGACTACAGTGCTAAACACTCTTTCTGAAGCATTCATTGAGTTTCTCACTATCATATTTCATAGAGGCATGACTATTCATAGAGGATACTATATATATATATATATATATATACTCTATTATGCAACATTAAAGATGTCTTTCAAAACCTAACAAAATAGAGTCCACGATCCAGCTCAGGAGAAAGAAATAAAGGAGATTCCTCTTACAGTAAGTGAGACACAAGCATGTGCAATTACTTAAGACATATAAGGAAACAGTTGTTCAGAAGATCTTTACTTTCATTAAAGTTTCAACTTTCTTGAATTAAATATTAAACAGTCAAATTTAGGTTATTCCCAGAGATATGTGTACCTCAAGTCGGGGAGAGTGGAGGAGCTCTTGCCACCTCCTCAGGAGCCCCTCCACTGCCCTGTGGGCCTGCAGAAGTCACATTTGGGCATGAGAGGAAGGCAAGTGGATTCCAGAGATATTCTGATTAATTTACAGGTTTAGTGTCAAAACTCTATTAACTTTCATGGTAGTGACTAGAGTAGCAAAACACACTACATTTTGCCAGAAAATTCTTTTTATGAGTCCAGGCTTAAAGCTGTGAGATTACTGAGGTTCTCAGTGGGAAACTGGAGGTGAGGCCTCTAGCAATGACTGCTATCAGGACATCTGCAGAATGTACTAGACTGACTACTGTGGCTTTAAAACAAGCCTTCTCTTCTTTATGGTAGACAAGTTTACTTCCTCGTGTTTTGTCTTATGTCCATCTCTAATTAGCACAGTATTAAAAGAAATATGAAAGATGAAATTCCTTGCTTTGAACCTGAATGATGAAAAACAGAGGTGGGGTGTGCATATTTTCCAATGAGCTATAACATATTTTCTGCAGCAGAAACAAATACCAAATAACTGCCAAAGAGGCATGCAGGCTACACAATGTAGGTTAACTGATAAAGCTCTAGATTAAACGACACACATATCAAAATCTAGAACGCAAGAAAATCCCCAGTGGTTTAGTGTTCCAGATATTGGTTCTCATCTTTGTTCTGACGTCACTGACAACTGTTCCCTTCTTAGGCTATTGCACCACTCTCCCTTAAATGTAGAATCAGAAACTTTAGGAAGTTTTGAAGAGTTTGTGGCAAACAATCTACATAATTCAGAAAAAAATGAAAAACTGTAGAGAAAAGATTGAGAGCATTGGAGCTTATTTAACTCTAGGTGCCACGGGCTTGACATTAGTCGAAGAAGAATGAATGAGCAGCCTTGCAGTTTTATTTGGTCTCGGTACTTCCCAAGCATAAAAACATGCAGCTATTTTTTGCTGTTCATTTCATCTTTAAATAATCAGGGCAGATGCTGCTGCATTGCTTGTTTCTAAGCAGGTCTTCTTTCTATCCCATCATGACAAAGACCACAGGTGATAAGTGCCAGGCACAGCAAATCAGGGGCAACTTCCAACTCTGCATATATTTTCAGAATAGGTTAGGCCCTAGAAGATTCACCATTAATCTCATGCCATCATGTCTTCAAAATGGGTATTTTGTAAACATCATCTTTATACATCTGTTTTCAGCACTGGAATGTTTTCAGAAGTCAGGAATGCTGCTATTGTTGCTGAGAACCATATATTAAAAAGAGCACCTGCAGATTTTTATTATGTTTATATGCTAGTTTAGGAAGTAAATATAATAAAATATAAATTATTTTAATAAAGAACTATTTATCTTTTGTTCAAGGCAATGGGAACAGAACTATACTCCTTTGGACAACTCTTCATTGTATGTAGAAAAATGAGACAGGAAGCATGTTTTGCCAGATGTCATAACCACGTGGTACTTCACCAAACACTGTGGAGATGGCAAATAATAGGAACATCTTGGATACTTTAGCACTTGAATTCTCACCTTAAATATGAGAAATGTAACTAATTTATGAGTTCGGGGACATTGGGGCTTACAGGAGGACAATAACATCTGAATACTAGCAGGCTTTTATCGTCTTCCTACCCAGAACATTCACAAACATCATGAATCGAAACTTCCCTTCAATGTCTTTGAAGAAAATTACTAGTTGTGCAATTTTCACAGTGACTTCATGTGATACTATTTAAAATCAATATATATTTTATTAAAATTACATGTAATCAATGTCCACTGCTTAAGTACATACTCTTTTTGTTCTCACTAATGTTTTCAGATGGTTCCTTCCTTTTTCGGCCAATTAAAAAAACAAAATTACCTATGAGGCCATAGAAATAAGTGGCTAGAGTATCTAAGCAAGTTCAGGTACACCAGAGAGTGAGGGCAGGGAGAATAGTAAAATACTTGCAGTCTTCAGTGACTTAGTTATAAGCATTGGTTCTACTATGTGCTTAAATATATCAAGTAATAAGAATTACAAAGGGAGTAAAGCACTTCTATATTTGATATATTATGTATATGTTTATTAAAATGAAATAATGAGACAAAGCATTTGTATGTGCAGCATCTAACCTCATGCTTAGATAAACTCAGTGGACTATATTCTATTTCTATTTGGCATAATATAAAATTTCATAAATTGTGGGGGTATTGTGTTCCCCAAAATATTGTGCATACTAATAAACTTATCTGGGGTCAGAGACAGAACAGCCACAATGTTAAACATGAGGATATGCAGTGGTAGCACACACCTTTAATTCTAGCATTCCGGAGACAGAAATCCCTCTGGATCTCTGTGAGTTTAAGGCCACGTTGGAAACGGCCAGGCATGGTGACACACGCCTTTAATCCCAGAAAGCGAGCCTTTAATCCCAGGGAGTAGTGGTAGAAAGCAGAAAGGTATATAAGGCGTGAGGACCAGAAACTAGAAGCATTTTGGCCTGGTTAAGCATTTGATTGGTTAAGCATTCAGGCTTTCAAGCAGCACAGTTCAGCTGAGACCCATTCTGGATGAAGACTCAGAGGCCTCCAGTCTGAGGAAACAAGACCAGCTGAGAAGTTGGCCAGGTGAGGTTAGCTGTGGCTTGTTCTGTCTTTCTGACCTTCCAGTGTTCACCCCAATTACCCGGCTCAGGTTTGATTTTATTAATAAGACTTTTAAGATTCATGCTACAACAAATCTATCTTACTAATAAAATGCATTACAAATTTTAGTTATCTTTACTATAATATTCACATTAGTATTATATACTTAGGGTCCATATAGGATTACACAATGCTAATTTAGGTGCCATTTTTTGTTTTTAACCCTGTTTCTAAATGTCATCATTTGTTACCATATCAAGAATCTAATCCCAATTTTTTCAGCAGTTTTTGTGCAAAAATATTTTGGAAGAATTGTTTGTAGTGTTCTCTCGCTGTATGTCAATCTATCTGAGTACTTTGATATGTTCAACTTACTAAAAGGAGATGAGAATTTGTTGCAGAATGAAGTGTGAGTAATACATCACTCTGGAGCACAAATACAATTATCTGAGGTTGAGGAAATGGAATATTAGACTGAGAAGTGAATTACTAACTATCCTCTATTCCTTTAGCTTGACAAAGTCCAAACCTAAAAGCCCTGGCACATACAGTTCTTCCAGAAGAGTAACTTGGTGTCGCTAAAAACAAATAAAGGGAGCATATGACTTGAAGGCAGTGGCAGATGCAGAGTTAATACAGAGCAGTGCTAAATAAATCTGCCAACAATAGAGGTATCATCAGCTGAGGTTGTTCAGAGCACACAATGACCATCATTTAGAAGCTGTCATAGAGGCCCCTGCTAAGTCCTAAGTAACCTTTTTGCTTCTAGAGGTTGGATTTTTCTAGGAAGAATAATAGAGACTAGTTGCTGGGATGTCTTAATGACTGGAACTTTTTGTTTGTTTGTTTGTTTGTTTGTTTTCCGAGACAAGGATTTTCTATATAATAGTCCTGGCTGTCTTGGAACTTGCTCTATAGACCAGGCAGGCCTCGAACTCACAGAGATCTGCCTGCCTCTGCCTCCCAAGTGTTGGGATTAAAGGTGTGCACCACCACTGTTGGGCTATGACTGGAACTTTTAGAACAGTGTTTATCATTCTGTCTGGAATGTATTTCAGTATTAAGGATTCAGTCACACTTTTGTACAATGTGTGAAGTAAGGAAATAATACATACTAAGCAAGTGAGTAAGATTATCCTTTTCTGAGCAAGAAAACCCAAAATGATGTAAGACAGGTGGGCCATTAACTACCTTAAGTTCAAGTCTCTTTGTGTAAGGAGACATTGAAGCAAACTCCAGACAGAAAGAAGAAAAGATACCCACAAAATGTTGAGAAGAACGATTGAGGAGATCTGGCCCCCAAACATGCTATGTATCTTTTAAATAGCAATGAGAGTCTAGTATAGTCTTGAACCTTTAGTAATGAATATGAAAATAGTGCATCATAAATATACTTAGGTAGATGAAAAGGGAAATGAGATCCTGGGGTCTCCACAAAAGCACCAACAGGAAAAACCTAGGTTAAAGGAACCAAACCCCACAACAACTTAAAAGTAACT
Organism: Peromyscus aztecus; assembly: GCA_902168405.1. Taxonomy (NCBI): domain Eukaryota; kingdom Metazoa; phylum Chordata; class Mammalia; order Rodentia; family Cricetidae; genus Peromyscus; species Peromyscus aztecus. The sequence goes on from CABHPQ010136717.1 coordinate 18,845, forward strand.
TGTAATTTTCCAGTGATCATCGATACCAATATAATGGACCTAGAATATCAAATTTCTGTGCTTCAGTTGTTACCTTCCAAGGCAAATGTGA
>CABHPQ010136720.1:0-15972 GCA_902168405.1 Peromyscus aztecus
GCTGGGAGAGCAATGGGCAGTCAGGGCTGCAGCCCCAGCTTTCTCCCCTGGGTCAGTTCCTCCTCCTGTTTTCTGGGTAGCAGTGTGCATATCATTCTCCTTTTCTGAGCCCAAGCAATGAAGTCCCTTATGAGCAAAGAGTAAAATCAGAACAATGCTCCTGGCTGGTCCTAGTTGTCTGCACCCTGAGTCCTGTGGGCACCCTACACCCTTCCTTCAGCCTCAAGCCCTGTGTTCAAATTCAATGGCAAAAGGCCTCAGGCCATTGGCCACTTCTTCTCTTTCCCTGTCTGCCCTGGGCACTAATCTAGAATGCTTGTGGCCCAGAAAAGAGGCCGGAGTACATTCCTGTCCTGATTGCCAAGGATGCTGGCAAGAAAGTCCTCCTGGACTCTGACCCTGCGTCCCCAGCAGAAGAAAGCAGTTAACCCAGCCCAGCTGCCCGGGCTCATTGCCTGTTCATGTCCAGGCTTCTACTCCAGGGGAGCAGCCTCCCTCAGCCAGGCCTGGGGTCCAGGCTGTAGTGTCATGTCCCTAGACTGAGCAGCCTCCAGGGATAAGCAGACAGCTGCTGTCCCTCTGTTGTGGGGGCCGCATTAAAGAGTCTTCCTACAGATAATTGGGCAACGTCCTGGTACATTGACGAGACCCACTTCCAGATGGCATAGAGGGACCACATCGAACAATTATCCAAAGAGATGACTCCACCTGCTATTTTTAGAGGGTGCCGCATCTGGAGGTGGGATCCCTTGGCTGGAGATGTCTGCACCAGAAGCTGAAGACTTGCCTCATAGTTCGTGATGGGCTTGTCAAGATGTCCCACCATGGTTTCCGCTCTCTAGATGACAAATCATTCTGATGTCTCTGCACGGAGCCTGGGCTGAGAGCAGACTTCAGCTGTCTCCCTGAACTGGTGCTCAGTGGAGCATGGGGAAGGAAGAAGGTCCTGGCATTTGTGTTCTGGTTTCTGCCATCCTGCAGCCAAGGCCACAGGGCTGGGGCTGGGCAACCTGGGTACACTGGCAAGGTGAGGGTGCTGCTCTGGGTTTGTGGCCCTGTTTGCTGATAGTGAAGTTGACATGCTGTCCCAGGGTCACCAGGCAGCAGACTGCAGACACACATGGCCATTGGAGTCAGACAGATGATGGAAAGGAATACAGACCCAGCCCAGATGCCTTAACTTTGCGTGAGCTAGGTCCCTCTGCCGCGGAGGGGAGGAGCCCTGCCTTGGAGGAGAGGAACTAACCACACTACAAAAGAAAGCGGAAAGTCTCTGACCCAGAGCCTAGTGGACAACATGATGTGTTCCTTTTATTAGCCTAGCTTTGTTCTGGAACTCCACAGCCCTCCATGGCTGCCAGCATTTGGGCCACATTGTAACAATCTCTATAGGACCTTCTCAACCAAATTCCAGCGACCCTAAGTGGACTCCAGCACTCTTTCTCCCTGCCTCTCTTCACTATCCTGCAGGAGATGGAATTCCAGGCTTTGGTAGGAAGGCCTTGCCTCTCATTCCAGCTGCCTCAGCCTCTGGAGACACCATGACTGCTGCTGTTGATCTGCCTACATCCTGTTCTCTGCCCAAGTCCCCATGGTCACTTGGGTCCCTCCTGTTCCCATGAAGGGTGGCTGGAAATCTGCCTGCCCTTGCTCTTAGCCACCTCTATACCCCATGGACCCGAAAGCCACAGGTTTGTCCAGTACCACCCTGGCTTCCTCCCCAGCACTTCTTCAAGGCCTTGCCGACCCTTCCCTGCAGTGGCCCAGCCTCTGGCCATGGCTCAGCTCCAAGAGAAGGACTCTGTGCTAAAGCCACACTGGTGCAGCTGGGCTCCACTGAGAAGTTCCCGAGGGTAGTTTGGTTCTTGCCTGCAACCTTCTGCATTCCCCGCATGGCGGGTGGCATTCCCCGCATGGCGGGTGGCATTCCTATGACCTTCCTCATGCCCTCCTGTGTTGTCTGATACAAATGATTAGTTCCCCCAAACTTTACATACCCCTCTGGTTTTCCTGAAGACGAAGTCTCCCTTAAACTTCTTACTGAGTATCTTGGTCACAGCAACGAACAGTTATGAATACCAGTTTACATCCACTCTCGGATGGGCTTGGGCACTGCATCATCAGAGGGTGAGTCTGAAGGTCAGGCACAGCAATTTGTCCATCTCACCCCACAGCTGGGTGAGAACTCTGGCCTTTGGCCTTAGAATGTTCCCACTGGGAAGCAGGCCTATGCTGAAGAAACCTAGGAAGTGGGAATTTACTAACCTGAATCTCAGGATAATCCTTGCAGACAACACTTAAAATACCCAACAGTTTCCACGTTTCCTCCAATACAGAAGTGCACACACACACACACACACACACACACACACACACACACACACGGGAGCTCCCACCACCTCCCCTCAAGTCTCTCTGCCCTACTATGTGCTGTCTCACCACCGCCAGCTCACAAGTGTGACATCATCGCATCTTTTAGACCCCACAAAGACTAGAAGGCGTACCCAGCAAGGCAAGAGTCATCCACAGCCTTGCATAAATCAATTCATTGGACCATTTGAGAGCAAACATTTTGCAGCAGGCCCTCGAGAGAGAAGAAGGTGTGTGATTGATTCCAAAGCTCCATTTCTACTCCCTGGCTCTGGCCATGCCAAGGGGCAGAGGAGCAGAGGACTGGGGCTCTTTGGAGAAAGCCATGCTCTTGCCCCTCGGCACTGAAGAATGCAAATAGAGGTGCTGATTTCTCACAGACAACATCTAGCTGGCACGAGAAGACTGTGTGCGCCAGGGCCAGCACACACCTTGGGTCTGCTGTCCTGGAGAGGGCCTCTGAAGAGAGGTGGGATTTGGACTCAGCTTGGCACAGCTTGCTTGAACTCTAACCTGTATCTGTGTCTATACATGTGTATGTACACACCTGTATGTGTGTGGGTGTGGATTTGTATCGTTGTGTATATATTAGAAGTACATGTGGGTCTCTGCATGTGCCTATGTGCGTATGCATATGTATGTACATGTGTATATATAACCTGAATATATATATATATATATATAAAACCTGTATATATAACATGAATATGTATACACATACCTATTTATATGTATTATTACCACATGTGCGCATGCCAGGAGTACATGAAGGTCTATATGTATGAACATAAGTGTGTATATGGATACATGCATACACATGTGTGTGCTGTGTTATGTACCAATGTATGCATAGGCTGGAAGCACATGTGGGCATTCATGTATATAAATGTGAGTGCACATATGCAAATCTGAGGCATGTGTGGATGTCCATCCATGTGTGCAGACACTGACAATATGTGTGGGTCTCTGTGTGAACATTTTGGGAGTAAACATAGACCTATATATGTCCACACTTGCCTGAATGTATGCATATGGCTTTTCATTTACACACACACACTAGAAGTAAGTGTGGGTCTGTGTACACATTAGTGTATGTACATATGCATACCTATGTGTGTACATGTGGGTGTATCTGCATGGGTACACATTGGAAGTATATGTTAGTCTGTGCATCTGTGGGTATATTCATACCTGAATGCATATGTGTAGTAAGGATGTGCATACTTGTGTGTGCACAAGCTGGAAGTAGGTGTGTGTGATGTATGTGTGTGTGTACACACTGAGTGTGTACATGTGCATGTGAGTGGATATTTATGTACATGTGGCTCTATACATCTGAGTGTGTATGTTCTGGAATACATGTATATGTGGGTGTGTGTACACATGAGTGCATACGCATTCAGGTAATACCTATGTGGGTAAATACCTGTGTGTGCACACCGGAAGTACATGTACAGGTACATTCACTTATAATACCTGTGCATACATATGTATCTGTAGTTGCATACCAGTCTATGCACATGCTGGAAATGTGTGTGGGTCTGCATCCACATAAGTGTGAATATACATTATTTGTGTGCATGTAGGGGGAGTGTGTACATCTGGAAGAACATGTGGGTCTGTATGTACATGTGTGTATTTATTTGTACACCTGCCTGCATATATGTGTATGGTTTCATGTGTGCACACACTGGAGGTACATGTATACTAGTATTAATATACATATATTCATGTATGTTCGTACACACCTGCATACACACATGTGTTGTCATAGATGCAGGTTCCCCTGTGCACCTGGCCTCAGTGATGGAGTACTCCTGCTCTACGAAACCCAGGTCTCTTTGGAACAGATGCCTCTGCTTGCACATATTTTCTTCTTGGTGTGCCCAATATCTGAGAAGAAGCAAGTTAAGAGAAGAAAGGTTTATTTTTGGCTTACTGTTCGAGGAGCTACAGTCCGGTGCATTATGACAGGAGCTTTGGTGATTGGTCTCGTGACACCCACAGTCTAGAAATGAAAATCAGACAGGAAATAGGGTTGGGCTACCAAACCTACCAACTCGAGGTGTAGATGAACAGTCTTATTAAATAAGAAACACAGAGCCAAATGCAGAGTTAAAAGCCCAAGAGGTCAAAGCAGTAGCCGAGAGCTGAGACTTAAAACCACCTTCTTACCCCTCACTGCCGCTGTTGTCCTTCCCCTCAGCAAGAGACCTACTTCCTGTGTATCTGTCTTTTTATTGACTTTCTCTTCTGCCTTCTCATTGGTTGTAAACCCAACCACATGACCTCCTCGTCACTGCCTGTCTATACAGACCTCCAGGTCTTCTATGGTTGGTATTGAGATTAAAGGCGTGTGTCTCCATGCTGGCTGTATCCTTGAACACACAGAGATTTGTCTGTCATGTGATCTGGATTAAAGGTGTGCACCACCACTGCCTGGCTTCTGCTATGGCTTGCTATTAGCTCTGACCCCCAGGCAACTTTATTAACATACAAATAAAATCACATTTCAGTACAAATAAAATATCACCATATCCAGGTGATTCACTTCTTGCAAGGCTCCATTTTCTAAAGCCACAAGCTGGGGACCAGGTTTCCAAACACACAAACCTGTTGGGAACATGTCACACTTAAACCACAATTAGCCCCGAGGGCTGGTCCTTTTCTGCACGCTGATTAGAATGCAGCACGGAAGGGGAGGCAAGTTCCAGCTCAGTACGCGGCGGCCTGCTCCCCGATCAGCCTTATGTGTATCCTTGGGACTCCCACCCTCCAGTTGGAGCTGCGCAAGACCTGAGCTCACAGGGACCCAGGGGAAAGGGGGCTTGGAGGAGCCCTGCTGCAGAATACCTGCACAGTCACCTGCAGCTTGCCTACTGCAAGTGGCCCTTGCTCACTTCTGGGCTTCAGCATCCTCAGCTGCGGGGAGGGTGGGTGCCAGGCAACTGCATCTCAAAACGTGTTTGTCAAAACTCGCTGAAACCTACTCTCTAGGTTAGGGTCCATCGTTCCCTGTCAGTGGGGTTGGAGCCTGCCAGGGACTGGAAGCCATGGTCAGCATAGGTGAATGGGGGAGAAGCCTGATTCTTCTTGCCTCTGCCCATCAGGTCACCCCAATTTAAGAGAAATGAGGTGTCCCACACCTCCAGCTTGCTCAGCAGCACAGTGGAGGGAGGGAATAGTAGGAGAGCACAACTGTCAGAATTCTAGCATTCCCTTTTAGTCCTTCTGTTACCTCCTGGGGGGTTCCCTCCTAATGACACCACAGTGCATATAACCAGAGCTACAGGAGAAGATAACAGTGGCCACAGTGAGACAGATGTATGGTGTAAAAGAAGTCCAAAGGCAGTTCCACAGTCTGCATGGACCCAGGCTCTCTCTGCTACACTCTCTGCAGCTGTTGGTACCTAGTCCTCATCTCCATGTCCAGAATGGCTGCCGCAGCTCCAGCCATCACATCTCTAGACAAAGTAATTCTTTTTTTTTTCTTAAAAAGTTACTGAGGGCATCATTTGTCTAAAATTAAATGTATATATTTGGAGTACAGTTTGATGAGTTTGGGCTAAACACCCTGATAACCACTTCTTTAGTTGAGATGTAGAACCTCTTCAGACAGTTTCTCCCACACCCATCTGCAGGCAGTATCCTTCAATCCTGTCACTACAGACTAGAACTTTCTATACATGCCATATTTTTGTAAGTACTCTTCTGCATCTGAATTCTCTTCCTAGGCACGATGCTCTTGAGAACTAGTCACACTACTGTGTGGCATGGGTGGCTTTTTCCTTGCTGTGGCTGGCAGTTCTCGATGCCGTGGGCATCTGTGTTTACCCCAATACATGGTGGTCCTCACTCACTTACTTCCTCCCCTCCTGCCCAGATTCCCCTGAAATTCCACCCACACTCCCTCTTGGACTTCAGTGGCCAAATACAGCCCCATGACCTAGCCGCACAGATGTTAAGAAATGTGGCCATTTGGCTGGCCAACCACTGGCCCAGCGGGGGAGAGGGGAGTCGATATTGAAGGCAAAGACAGGGTGAGGTCCAAGAGAGTCAGCTTTCCTCAGAGTTATTCAGGAGCTCACCACAGCAGTGGGAGAAGGCTTTGGATTTAGAGCCTTTTCTATGTCCCCAGTAGACTACTCCACAGCCATTGGTGACTATCCCTTGCCAGTGCCTAGGGCAGCATCAGGCAGGAGGGATCACATGGTCTCCATGGAGACTTGCTGTGCATCAGGTGCTGGGCAGTCTCCTTTCCCCCTTTGCCCCTGACACCAGCATAGCTGTGGAAGCTGATGCTTATAGAGGTCACGTGGCTGGCCAGTGGTGTCCCCAGACCCTCAATCCCTCAGTTCTGCAGAAGCTACATCCTCACCATTGAAAGCAAAACACAGTAAGTTTCCCAACACACGTTCTTGAAGGCAGAAGAGGTCCATAAATAAACAGTGAGCCAGAGCCCCTGCCCTTGGCCTGAGAGGGCAGCCATGGACCTTTCCTCTCTAGTTCACTCAGGATTTCTAATTCTGCTTCTCTCCATTTCATGCCTATAACGTATTAACATAAACAACGGTGCTGACAGCAGCTCAGGGCTCACAGCTCTCGCTGGAATCCGACTGGTGATTTTCATCAAGGAAAAAGACTAAACAGGTTAAGATGATTAAATTTTCTTGAACCTACAGCTAAGCCTAATCAAAGCCATTTGTGCAGAGGTAGGGGTGTGTGTGTGTGTGTGTGTTTTGTGTGTGTATGTGTGTGTGTTGTCTTTTGCTGGCAAGTTGATTGGCAGCTTCAGATGGCTGCCGAGACTTCTGAGAATACAGTGTTAAATGGGGCACTTTCTTCAGTTGGCATTCCCACAGGCCCTTTCCACATCTCAGCGGGGCCTGGGTCTCAGTTTCCTCTGACATCTGATGACGGAAAGCACACTCGGTGTGTTCCCATTGCATCCTGTCTGTGTCTTTCCCCTAAATCAAGTCCTTTTGAAGTTAAGCGTTCTCCACACCAAACATGTAGGGGGTGGCCTTGGTTTCCTACTTTACGGGGCCTTAGTGGACCCTGAGTCTCTCACAGCCTGAGCATGAGATCCCAGGCCAGCCCTTTAATCTCCTGGGGCTTAGTTTCTCCATCTTCGAGAGGGGAAGGCTGTCTGTTCATCATTCAGGTCAGTACCACACACTAGAGTGACAGAAGTCAGCACCTCCTGTCCATGCTCTGCACACAGAATTCAGACAGGGGTGGGGTAGGGTGGGACTGCAGAACATATTACCTGGCTTGCCTGGATACTGAGGGGCCAGAGAGAAGAGGGAAACATGGGGATCAGGGATCAGCATCAGTATTCCATAGCTGGCATCTTCCAAAGTCCTCTCAAATTTGCATTCCATGTGTAGTCTCAATGGATCCCAAAGTCAGGTCAGGTAATAAAAAGCCCACTAGCATTGCCTCATTGACAACTTCAGCTGCACCCCCAATTCCATATTCTTTTCCATCTGGGCATCTAGTGTTGGCATGTTACTTGGGCACCTTTAGCAGGGAAGGAGGCCTGGTCCTTTCCATGCTTTCCTCCCCCAGTCCCAGGGCATCCAGTGGCTGGGATGAGGGATGAGGAGGAGGTAGAAGGGAAGCAGCTGGAAGGTGGAGGGGTAGAGCTTTCTCTGCCTTCTCCCCTCCCATTTCTGGTCCCAGCTGTGGGTTCCTCGAGGACATCAAGGCCGGCCATTTCCCCCTATAATGCTGGCCACCCTCTCACCAGGAGTGTGCCTGTTGGCTCTTTCGGGGGCCTGATTGTTGCATGGGACACTTCTAAGACTGTTATTTATATACCCCTTCTCCAGTGCCCCCCCAATCTGCATTCCTCACAGCCTCTGCTTTTCAGGTTCTGTCTCCCCAGCAGGCACCAGGACAGCTTGAGCCCCAGAACCCCTGTGATACCACATGACCCTGGGAAACATTCATGTGAGACTTCCCTACTGCCCCGTCCTTTCCTCTGTCACCACAGGCCACTCCAGCCAGCTCCCTGGAACCCTGGTAAGAAGCAGGAGTCACTGTGCTCACAGTCCCTCCCTACGCACACTCCAGGAAACATGGGCCACCATCGTGCCCAGTCCTTCCCCTAGCCTCAAGCAGAAAGCAAGCCTGTGGATTCCAAGGCTCAGGAAAGGTCCTGCAGTTCCTGGGTGCAAGTTTTCCCACAGATAGGCACCTCCCAAATTCCACCAGTACTTTGAAGTCCTCTAAACTTGTCAGGGAGAACCCCTCTCTTTCCCACAGGGAAGAGGAGATGGAAGGACTCTTGGAATCCTTTCAAATACTATATTCCTTGACCCAGTTTGGAGGTGGCAAGTGGGATGGAGAGTTTCTGTATCATCCCCACCACCTTTTAGCAGTGTGCATGGATGCAGCTGGCTTCTTTGTACTGTATTTTCCACACAGGTGCCAATCATTAGCCTATAACATTAGGTGAAGAATTGTGATTGAGGTGCATGTTGTGAAACTCCCAGAGAATCAATAAAAATGTTATATGGAAGAAAAAAAAAGGAGAGAAGCAACTCAAATAACTAAAATCATAAAGGGGAGGAGGGGCATCCATCCTGACCTTACAGGAGAGGAAGGAAGACTGTGATATATGCCAGTTAACAGGATAACTTCGAAGTGAGCAAGTTCCTACTGGCGCTGACCTGGAAAAAAAAACACAGAAAGTATGGATAGATCTATAATAACAAAATAGAATTCATAATTTCAAATTTTTCTCAATACACAAAAGATGCCCAGGTCCAGAGGGCTTCACTGGTGAAATTCTAACACATATTAAAGAATCAATACCAATGCTTTAGAAACTCTTTCAAAAAAAAAAATAGAAAGGAACACATAAGACTCATTCTGCCAGGCCAGGGTTACCCTGAAGGAAACAAAAAACAAAAAACAAACAAACAAACAAAAAAAACAGTAAAGAGCTCACAGCCAAAGAAAACTACAGATCAATGTGCTCGTGAACACAAATGTAAAAAAATCCTCAACAAATATCAGCAAATGTTTATTCATTTTTGTGTGTATATGTGCATATCATAGGTGTGTGTGTGTGTGTGTGTGTGTGTGTGTGTGTGTGTGTGTGTTCAGGTGTGTGAGTAGGCACACAAGTCCCACAGTGAGTGTGTAGAGGTCAGAGGACAATCTTGGATGTCAGTCCTCACCTCCTCCTCGTTTGAGACAGGGTCTCCTTGCTCACCTTTGCATTTGCCTGGCTATCTGGATGGCAAGGTTCCCGGGATTCTCCTGTCTCTTTTCCCATCTTGCCATAGGATGGCTGGGATTGAAGACATGCTTTCCATAGGTTCTGGGGGATCTGAACCCAAGTTCTCACCCTTGTGTTTTACTTACTGGAACATCCCCAGCCCAAACACCAGCAAACTTGATTCAGCAAGTATTTCACCACGAACAAGTGGGATTTATCCCAGCAATGCAAGATTTTCTTAATGCCTGAATATCAGTTAATGGGATGCACTGTATTAATAGAACAAAGAATGAAAGCCACTGTTGTCTCCACAGATATAGAAAATGTTTGGCAAAGTCCAAAAGGGAGGCAAGAGGGCAAAGATGCTCTAGGTAGGGGAGCAAGCTAAAAAGACTCAAGGGACATGGTTTTATTTAGGGGTGTGGGGGGAAAGACATGTTCCTGAGAAGATGGTGGAGGGCAATCCACACAGAGAGCCTTGAACCATCGTTAATAAGGGATCAAAGTCCGACCCATGAGAACTTTGACCACTGCTTAGACACATGAAAGCAGCACATTAGGGAGCTAATCTGCACTGAATTACCCAGTGATCAATTTGTATACACCAACGTGACTCCAAGATACAGGGTAACGATCGCCAAGACTCTCTGGATGATAAATTGCAATCTAATTTACTTCTGGGGTGGATCCAGATTTTGCAGCTGTGACTATATACAGTGTCTGAGGCTCTCTCTAAGAAAAGGAAAATTGAAATAGAAATCAAGGAAAAAAATGTGTATTTGTTTGGAATGAGGAATCAGGACATGTCCACGGCCACTCCAGAACACTCAACACACAGGGAAGCGACATGGGAGGGGCGTCAGGCCAGGAGGAGGCAGGGATCCAAGTCATTAGTTATATCTGACTTTTGTCACCTGAGCAAAAAGTATCTGCACATGTGACATGATGCGTGGGCCTCAGAAAATCCCTACACAAGGGGGACTTGGATTTAGGGTCTCCACAGCTTCATGGTGAATCTGCCTGTGGTTTCAGAAGTCTTTATGTTTGAGAGAACCAGCTGCCAACATCTTCTCCTAACCTCACATTCAGTCACATGCTGATGGCTCCAGGCCAGCTCTACTGTGAGACTTTACACTATAGAATAATAGCACATGGCCCATACTCTGCCCCCCCCCCCCCCATCTCCTGGTTCTGGGCATACTGGACTATCCAGAGGCCAAAGTTATCGGACTTGATGTAGACCAGGAGAGAGCTCCAGGGTGTGATCTCAGAGCCTCCCACAAGGCTCTGTCCACTCTCCCACAGGGCTCCTCCCCCACCCCCACCGCATTCACTTTCTCTACATCCCACTCACCCGAAGATGCCACAGCAGCCTGGCCAGTGACTCTGTGTATGTAACACAAGGGCATTTCAGATCAGGACAAATACCTGAAGGGGGCCCTTTCCTAGGTCCGAGAGGAGCCAGGGGCCAGGATCATGGAAGAGGCAACTCTCCAAGCTGCTTCTATGGCTGTCTGGCCTTGAACTCCTTCATGCTAGTAACCTGAAGATGAAACTGATCTGATCAGTCTCACTGCCATTGGCTGGCACCTGAGATGTGTATCAGTGGGCATGTCCAGCCTTTAGCACCGTGAGCAGGGAGGTCCCAGACCTAACTCCCTGGGAGTCTGTCTGAGCCACCTGAGTTCACCTTCAGTATCTCCTTTAACTGATAGCCTGGGGCAGGGTCTGCCTCTGCTCTTCATTCCCTCTCAGAGAGGGTGTGGGGACTTTAGTGGGTTCTACAGCATTGGCCTTCTCTATACATTTTCCCCAAATCTATGGACCCATTTCACAGATAGGAAAACTAAGGCTCATAAATCACCAGAAACCTGCCTGACTTAGATGTCCATACATTTTCATTATGCTGTGTTGCCCCTTGAATAAATGTGGATTCTCTCTCCTGAATCTCTAGCCCCCTCACGGGGTTGTAGTGGGTGGCTGTTCCAGCTTTGACCTTGAAGCACTGCCCCAGTGAGGCAGCTGGTAACTGCCATGCCTACCTATGACCTGCCCCTGGAGCATGGCCAAGATGGGAGCCCTTAAGACCCGAGATTCATCCATGCTGGCACTCGTGGCTCCTGATGATCCTGGATGCTGGATGGCAGACCAAGTCAGAGTTCTCCAGATAACCCTGCTGGACTGCACCTCACCTCTCCCGGATCCTATAACCAACCCCTTTACTGGGTGTAAGTTACCCCCAAATAAACCTTTTAACTACGTGAAGTTGCCTTGTTAAATCCCCACATTACAGGGTCTCCAAGGAAACCACTCCATTCCTCAGAACTGTAAGGGTGAAGAGACAGGAGCCGGGAGCCAAGAGGATGGCATGAAGCATTGTAGGAACACAGCAGCGTGCCAGGGTTATGGTGGCCGGGATCTAACAAGGGGTACTCCATGGCCCATACCCGGGGCCATATCTTTGGGGACCATGGCATCTTGGTATGTAAACATGGATCAACCAGGATTGGCACTGCCTGTAGGCATCTCTGAGAATAAGTATGGGATAACAACTGTGCTTTAGCAATTGCTAAAAGACACAGGTTCAAGTCGTGGCTCCACTTTGGGACCAAGTATCTATGGGACCAAGGGGAATCCACCCAGCCTTTCTGAAGCTGGTCTTCTCTCCCTACAAAAAGTACCTATTGAATTGATTTATGACGAGGATGAAAGTGGAAAGTGCAAACAAAGCGCTTACTGTCTGGCACGTGGACATATATGCAGTGCTCAGGAGTGGGTTTGCTAATGTTGCTCTGTACCTGATGGATGCTCACAGCTGAATAAGTAGCAGTATTTAAGTATCCTGGCCAGGAATGAAAGCCCGCTCCTCTGGAAAGGAAAGAATAGCAAAGGGAAGCCTTGAGTGCAGAGATGGGGGGAGAGGGGGCCTTAGCCCTGGTGTGCCCACCTCAGCTGGTTATCAGAGCACAAAACCTGGAGTCATAGTACATTGGCTCTTAATCCCAGAATAACCACTTCTAAACTAGAGATCCTAGGGGAATCGCTTACCTCCAGTGTTTCAATTTTCCCATCTGTAAAATGGGGGTGAAAATAACTATCCATATTAGAGAACGATTGGTTGGCTCACTTACTTAGTGATTAAATGAAACAGGACCTATGAAAAAAACTGAGTGGCACATTTTTAGTGTCATTCATTGTCAGCCTATGGCTGACAGCCCAAAGACCGAGCCACACACTCCGTGTGAGATTTTGTGCGGACCACATTGCCCCAGACACAGGTTTCCCACAGCTGCGGAGTCTCTGTCATCTGCCTCACCGTTCCCTCCACTCAGCCTGCTCAGATTTCCAATTATTTGTCCTGTTTTGAATTCAACTGGGATATTAGCCGCGATCTGGCTTTATAAATGGCGGCATCTTTGGTGTTCCCGGCTTTCTCACTCACTCCTCGCTCTCCCTCCAACAAGCTCTGTTTCCTTTAATTAAGCCCCTTGCTGAGTGCCCAGCAGGTGATGCGAGTTTGGAATGGCCTTTGTTCTGGGACTGGGTGCTTTCTTGGGACTGAGGACTGGAGAACTGCTGCCTTTGAAGTCTGACATTCATCCCCACAACCAGGGCAGTGGGACCTTGCGGATAGCTCAGGAGAGAGGCTGCCCAGCTCTGGCTCCAGCCAGCCTCCTTACCTGAAGTGGGGGTGAGGTGTGAGCGCACCTCTGCCTTGCCCACTCTTGTACTGTGGCATCAAATGAGGACTGGCAAGTCAGCCAGAGTCACGGACAGGGCACCCACTTTGCAGATTCACTGATGGTGGAATAAAAAAAAACACAGATTCCCCAGAGCCATCGAGATCCCAGGAAAACTGCCAAGATTTGGGCATTGCTCATCCTGAGTTTGAGTCCTCCATGCCCAGCTCAGCAGTTGGCTTTAACTGCCTCCTGTGTGAAAGGAGGTAATGGTATCTGGTTTTCAGTAGGTGGCTTATGGGAGTCATCTGGAGTGCCTGCCACTGTCAGAATACTTGGCAAAAGGCTCGCTAGGTGAAGGTACTGACTGCCACCCTCCATCCATGTGCAGCTGTGAGGTCCCCTTGTGGCTCTTCTGGCCACAGACATAGACTGGACCATACTCTTCTCCAGCTGTGTAGAACCTGCCTGGATGGATGCAAGCCGACTTCACCACACACATCCCTCTACTGAAACCATGCTAGGTCTGTCTGCTTCCACCCAGACCTGATTCTTACTGTCTTCACCACACAAGTGAAGGGACAGACGGGGTCAGTAAGTAGTAGGCATGCTATAGGGACTGAACCGGGCGAGCTCAGCTGGACAGACTCTATAGCCAGCCACTGCCCTAGCTGCCAGCTCTTGTCAGGATGAGATAAAACTTCCTGTGTTCGGAGCTTCTGCCTTCCTAAGCACCATCAACAGGTGAGCCATGGCAAACACCACTAAGACACCAGTGCACAAGAGGCTGAATGTAAAACCCCAGTGCAGGGCCTGCAATGTCATGACTTGTGGCAAGTGTCAAGAAGGCCTTGGATAAGGAGCACCACAGTGAACGTGGCTGCCTCCCATAGACACACATCTGTAGACGTATCTGTGTCTCTGCGACGCTGGCCAATCTCATCACCTTCCCCACTGACCTGGAAAACCCAGCTTGCTCCCAAACACTCCCACTGTTGTTTGGGGGACCAGAACAACCCAGTAGAGAGGACACTGTGCAGCGGGCAGGGAGAGTGCCTGGAAGCCTCTACCAGACCAACAGCCACAGTGCTGGGGCCTCCTTCAAGAGAACCAGAGTAAGGAGACTTAGTGTGTCTCAGCCCAGCCCTGTCCTCTGGAGGGAATCTGAATTTAAAAAAAATAAATAAATAAGGACACGGCTGCTCCCAGGTATGGTTGAGAAGGTTTACCAGAGGCATCTGGAAGGGTCCAGACTGGACATGGCCATGAGAGGAGAGGGGTAGAGGTGGTGAGAGAGGAAGAGAAGAGAGAGGGAGAAAGAGAGAACCTGGGAATCCAGAGACCACGAGGAGGACCAAGATCCAAGAGAACACGCGGCCAAAATGGCTGAGGTTATACAGGGAGAGGTTTAGGGTAGGAGCAGGGCGAGAAGTCCTGGGAGGAACCACAGGTAAGGAGACTTTTCCTGGGTTTCTTTGAGACCTAACAGAATCCATCCCCCACTCAAAATCCCCTGCCCACCCTCCCAGTCTCTGCCTGTTCCTCCCTTGGGGGCTCCTCCAGGAGCCCAGCAGGCTCCCCGAGGTGTAAGAGATGCTGTGTGCCACCCATGAGGCATTTATTCTCACTTCCAGCTGCGGTGAGTCCTTGCCCCGACTCCCACTCAGGGAGCCTGGGAAGGCTCCGAATTGTGCCCACAACTGTTTGCTTGTTTGTTTTTAAGATCCTTTCCCCCCACCCCACCCTACTTTTTTTTTTTTTTTTTTTTTTTTTGGTATTAGGAACTGAACCCAGGGTGTCGCATGCTACGTACTCTGCCATGAGCTTTATCCATGGCCAATTAAATTTTAGTCTCCAATTTTTCCCTCGTAAAGTGTCTGCTCTTTCCTCTTGCCCACCGGTCCTGCCCTACGCTAACAGGAGCCAGAACCTTTGACCCCAGTGCAAGGGAAAAATCAACTGAAAGCCGCTGAGTCACGAAGTGAAAAGGTTCCAACTGAGGACGTACCATCACTAGTTTTGAGTGCTTGATCATAGCCCCGGGATTCTGTTTTTCTGTCCCGGTTCTGAGATCTCGATTTTACTTTTTAAAGTGTTCCCACTAAGGGACCAGAAGGCCACCAGGAAATTCCTGGTTTTGATGGCCCACTTCACTGATTCTAGTTTAAATAAAGTGCCTCTCTGGGTAAGCGTCTCTACGGGTCATGTGCTGATCTTTAGACCAATCACTGGTGCCCAGGAGAGGGCTTCTGTGATTGGCCAGATCTGGGTCATGTGTCTGGGCTGGGAGGAGCTTGACTCAAGTCTGTGAAGACATCCTAGCCTTTGCATAGGGTGAGCCAGTTCCCTGAAGGAAATTTGCTTCCAGAACCGGAATGGGCAAGGAACGGGCAGAGGGACCAAGAGTCACCAGAGTGCCTCCATTTAATAACACAAGAAAAGTACCGGGTTTAGGCTGTAAGACTGGTCGGCTGCCCCAGGGAGCCAGCACAGCCGCTGTAACCAAGTGGAGGCCTGGCCAAAGAGCCAGCTCCATCTCGCCAAAGCCCAAGTGTGTGCTGTGAACTCAAGGCTGCTGGAGTTGAAGAGAACAGTCTGGAGCAGTCGAGGAGCTTCTTGGAGCGAGTAGTCGGACTTACTCCACCAAGTCCCAGAGCCGTCACCAGGACCACACTGGGGGTACAAGGGGGC
>CABHPQ010136722.1:1081-20606 GCA_902168405.1 Peromyscus aztecus
TTTTGACGCCTTGCTAACTAAAAGGGGCGTTGAGGTATGTGCGCTGAAAGCACTAGAGGAAGTAAGAGAGAGGCGTGGGTCACAACCTCCTCTACTTCCGGGCCTGATTTTTAAGTTGGGAGACTTCAGGGCGATGACTGACTCAGCTTCAGGAAAAATGCAGGAACTGAGGGTAAACTGTTGGCTGAAGTGTGGTGCGTTTTTGTCTGGGGTCCGTCGGAGGAGTGAAATGCTGACTGGCCAGATAACAGATAGTGGGGCAGGCTACAAAATGAACGTCAAAGGATTCTAATGCTTTTACATTTTTAATATGTACTTGGTATTTGTTCAAATAATAATTGTTACACTTTAAAGTAATTTTTAAATAGAAAATTTGTTCTGACTAAAATACTGATAACTATAGTTTTAAGTCCACGAGGAAGTGAAGGCTAGCACAGTACTTTGTCAAAGACAGGTGGGACAAAGTACTTGGCACAGTCTGATTAAACTGCCGTGCCTAACACTACTGCCACCTGGTGGCAATCTACCAGTAGTGCACGTTAATTCAAAAGCAATGAACACGTGGTCCTCCCTCTGGGATCGATCATATAGTTTGACTACTCATCATAGAGTGATCTAACTGTATTAAATTACACCTTCATTATTATTAAATTTACTTGAGAAATAATGCTATAAAATATCTTTATGAATTTTATATGAAAATGTGGTTGAAGATTCTGTTCCTGATATTCATGATGCAAAGCAGCCCAATTGAGGCTATTATCTTAAGAAAATAATGTTTGGAAATAAAAACAACAAAAAAGATGACTTACAGCAAGAAAACATGATCTATGGCTATATTTAAGCCTCATTAAGTAGCAAGTAAATGCATGTTAAGATACTATTTTTCTCTATCAAAATTAAACAAACAAAACAAAACAAAAGCCTTGCTGTTGTTATGTTTTAAAGAGGGTGTATCTTCAAAAATTGTCCATGGGAAATTAAATTGAAAATGATATTTTGTTCATCTTTGTATTTTTTTATTTTTAAAATGTTAAGCTTACAGAAACTTGCAAGATATGTTGGTATAAGGGACAATTTTTATAAACCTTCCGCTCATCTATTGTTCACATTCTGTGTCATTTACTTTATCTTCTAGGACCATTTGAGGCTCAGGTATATCAATTGCTATCCTTAACTGAAAACTTCAGTGTATACTTCCTAAAAATAGGGATATTTTCTCACAAGTCTACAGTGTAGTTATTGATTTGGTGAATTAACATTGATGCAATAATTTCTAAGGCCATCATTTTGCAATTTTATAAACAGACCAAATACTTTTTGTATTTTTTTTTTTTTACCTTCAGTACAGGATCCGTGCTAAGACCAGCATTTATATTTAGGCTTAACTCTTCAGCTCCCTTTAATTTGGAGCATTCTCAAAGTTCTCAGTTATCTTTTATAACTTTGACATCTCTGAAGAATTCCATGATTTGTGCCTGTGTAATATCCCTCATTGTTAGATTGTATTGTAGTTTTTCTACTGAAACTAATTTGATGCCATGCTTGGTCTTTGGCTTATCATGTTTGGAGACAAGTTATATCCATCTCCCCCTTCACAGGCAAGGTTAATTTTGTTTATCTCGTTTAGGGTGGTATGATTTCTTCACCGAGTAACTCTTTTCCCTGTAGAAAACCATAGAAAGTTCTCTGATCTTGATAACAATTCTCCTCAGATGTAGCACCTACTGATACTTCTTGTTATTTCAATATTGGTTGTGATGAGGCCTGTAGTCCCATCACAGTTGCCCCTCAGCATTCTACTGTAAGCAAGAACACTCCAATCTCCCCCATTTCTCTGTTTATTCATTAGCTCACCTTTTCTTCATTGTTTTTATTGCTCTAGTAGAAGTCTCTTCAAAATACATATTTTTATGTTAAAGATAAAAGAGAATAAAAAGTGCTTATATGTTACATTTTGTGTTTTATAAAACATGTTAATGCTTTTGGCAATCATTTCATATTAGTTGTTATCAAGCCTCCTCAGTCTCTTGCACAGCCACATGGCATCCCAATGGTTATTTCTAATAGAGAAGCACACAAAGTTCTTTAAAATGTTTACAGTCATTGACCAAGTAATCTTAGCTTTGGAGGTTTCTCTTAAAGAGATAATCTCAGAGAGGCAGATCAGGATTTATGTACCAAGATTTTCAATAAAGTTTTATGGAAATGTGAAAATTTAGATTCAATTTTCTTGGTTTCCATTTCAGCAAAGGTTAATGTACTATACCCATATAATGAAGTGCTATGTAATCATTATAAATGCTTATATTAAGTTAAACAGATTTCCAAGTGATCTGTGCAGGGTGTGGTCATGCACCCATGCCAGCATGCCTTAGGAGGCAGAAGGATCACAGCCTCAAGAGCATCCTAGGTGACACAGAGAGTCCAGATAAGATGAAAGTATATCTCACTGATGTGAAGTTCACAGAAGTAATTGCAAGAAAATATGCTCACGTGACAAAAATGGCTATTTCTAAGGTCTGAGTGCTAGTGATTTTTTTCCTCGTATTTTTATATTTTCCAACATTTGTATTGGTTTCAGAGAAAATTGAAATCAATTATTATATGAATTTTCCCCCGTAGACAGACACCAGAATCTTTTGCCGTGGATCATTACATTTCTTTAATACATTGCTTTTCTACTTATTTTTGTTTGTGTATAGGAGTGTTCTGCCTGCATGTATGTATGTGCACACTTACATGCCTGATGGACATGGAGGCCAGGAGAGGTGTCAGAGCCCCTGGAACTGGAGTTACAGATGGTTGTGAGCTGCCACGTGGGTGCTGGGAACTCAACCCCAGATCCTCTGAAAGAGCAGCCTGTACACCTAACCACTGGGCCTCCAGCCCTGCTTCTCTTTTTCTACCTGATTTCAGTTACCAAGACTGGTTTTCAAAATTTATAAAACAGAACTTCATAGTTACCCATAAGTTCTTTTTATCCTTTTCCTTGATTTAAAAAATGAGTTTTAAATTCTTATTATAAGTTTTGCTGAAAATAATCCTAAAATTAATTTTATTATATATTAGTTTATTCTTCTCTCATGCATTACATCTTGACTACAGTTTCCCCTTCTTTCACTCCTCTTAAACTCCCTCCCTCCTCCTCTCTCTCCCAGATCCACTCCTCTTTTTTTTCCCTTAAAAAAAAAAAGAAAGAGTAGGCTTCCCAGGCATATCAACCAAACATGGCATAACAGGTTACAGTAAGATTAGATACAAATCCCATATTATTGTGGGATGAGGCAACCCAACAGGAGGAAAAGGGTCCCAAGCACAGGCAAAAGAGTCAGACACCCCACACACCCATTGTTAGGAGTCCCACAGGAACACCAAGCTGCACAACCCTAATGTATATGTAAAGGGCCTAGCTCATACCCATACAGGGTCCAAGTTTGTCACTTCAGTCTCTGTGAGACCCTATAGACCCAGGTTAGTTGGTTATGTGGGGTTTCTTGTGGTGTCCTCAACTCCTCTGGCTCCTACAATCCAAGGTAACTGTGGCCCCACAGAATAAATTGGACAATCAACATTCCTTCTGTTTCTATTTTGTGAACTAATTTGAGGCATATTAACAGTAACTCTTCTTTGAAAGTCTGGTAGAATTCTGCACTAAATCATCTGGCCCTGGCCCTGGCCTTTTTTGTTTTTGTTTTTTCCTTTTTTCTTTTGGTTGGGAGACTTTTGATGACTTCTTCTATTTCAAGAGGGGTTGTAGGTTATTTAAATTGTTTACCTAATCTTGATTTAACTTTAGTAAGTGGTATCTAATGAGAAAATTGTCCATTTCTTTTAGATTTTCCAATTTGGTGGAGTACAGGTTTTTAAAGTATGCCCTTATAATTCTCTGGATTTCCTTGGTGTCTCTTGTTATGCAAACCTTGACATTTCTGATTTTTTTGTTTGGATATTCTTTCTCTGCTTTTTAGTTAATTTGGAGAAGGATTTTCTATCTTGTTGATTTTCTGAAAGAACCAACTCTTTGTTTTATTATACCTTGTATTGTATTTTTGCTTGTTGATTATTTCTATTGTATTGATTTCAGCACCCTGAATTTATTTTTTGAGGCCCACTACTTTTGGGTGTGATTTCTTCTTTTTGCTTGAGAGCTTTAAGGTGTGCTGTGAATATGCTAGTATGAGATCTTTGCAGTATTTTTTTTTTTAACGTAAGCCCTTAGTGCTATGAACGTACCTCTTAAAACCACATTCATGGTATCCCATAAGTTTGGGTATTCTGTGTATTCATTTCTGTTAAATTGTAGAAAGTCTTTAATTTATATCTTGACCCAGTAGACAATATTCATTCAGTAGAGAGTTGTTTAATTTCTATGAGTTTGTCAGCTTTCTGTTGTTTCTGTTGTTGATATCCAGCTTTAATCCATGGTGGTCTGATAGGGTACAAGGAATTATTAAAATTTTCTTGCATCTATGGAGACTTGCTTTGTGTCTGAGTTTGTGGTCAATTTTGGAGAAAGTTTCTTGAGGTGCAGAGAAGAAGGTATAGTCTTTTGTGTTTGGGTGAAATGTGCTGTAAAGGTCCATTTGGCTTATAATATCGGTTAGTTCCCATATTTTTCTGTTTAATTTTTGTCTGGATGATCTGTCCATTGGTGGGAGTGGAGTATTGAAGTTGTTCCACTATCAGTGTGTGTGGGTCAATATATGACTTAACCTGCAGTAGTGTTTCAATTTTGGGTGCCCTTGTATTTAGGGCAAAGTTGTTAAAAATTGCAATGTCCTCTTGGTGGTTTTTTTCCTTTGATGTGTGCTGTGGATATTGCTCTGTATAAATAAACACTGATTGGTCGGTAGCCAGACAGGAAGTATAGGTGGGACTAACAGAGAGGAGAATTGAGGGAACAGGAAGGCAGAAGGGGAGATGCCGCCAGGACAAGAAAGATGTAAGGTACCGATAAGCCACGAGCCACGTGGCAAAGTATAGATTAACAGAAATGGGCTAAATATGAGTAAGAGCTAGACAATATTAGGCCTGACCTAATGGCCAAGCAGTTTAAATAATGTAAGAGACTGTGTGTTTATTTTATAAGTGGGCTCTGGGACTGGCGGGACTTGGCTGGAGCTGGAGAGAAATTCTCCAGCTGCAGATGTGTGCATAGTTTTCTTCTCTATCTCTTTTGATTAGGTTTGAAATCTGTTTTGTTAGGTATTAAAATGGCATTTTAGATATTAAAACACTAGCTTGTTTCTTAGGTCCATTTGCTTGGGATATCTTTTTCCAATCCGTTACATTGAGGTAATGTCTTTTCTTGATATTAAGGTGTGTTTCTTAAATGCAATAGAAAGGTGGATCTTTTTTTTTTTTTTTTATCCATTCTGCTAGTCTGTGTCTTTTTATTGGGGATTGACACAATTGATGTTAAGAGATATCAGTGACTAATGATTGTTAATTCCTGGTTTTTTTGTTGCTAATGATGATTTTGATTTGTGTGTGTGTGTGTGTTGTGTTTTGTATGTATGTGCATGTGTGTGTTGTGTCTATGCATGTGTGCCTCCCCTCTTTTGATTTTGATTGCCTGTAATTATTTACTCTCTGTGATTTCAAGGTTGTAGTTAGCCTCTTTAGCTTAGAGTTTTCCTTCTAGCACCTTCTGGAAGGTTGGATTTGTAGATAGATTATACTTAAATTTTGTTTTATGATGGAATGTCTTACTTTAACTATCAATGATGAATGAAAACTTTCCTGAGTATAGCAGTCTAGGCTGGCATCTGTGGTCTTTTAGAGCACATCCGTCCAGGCCCTTCTGGCTTTTGGAGTCTCCACTGAGAAGTCAGGTGTAATTCTAATAGGTCTACCTTTATGTGTTGCTTGGTCTTTTCCCCTTGTAGACTTTTAATATTCTTTCTTTGTTCTGTATTTTAATGTTTTGATTATTATATGCCAAGGGAGCTTTCTTTTCTGGTCTAGTCTATTTGATGTTCTACATGCTTTATTTATTTATTTATTTATTTTTTTTAACTTGATAGGCACTTCCTTCTTCAAGTTAGGAAATTTTCTTCTATGATTTTGTTGAAAATATTTTCTGTGACTTTGACTTGGGTTTCTTCTCCTTCCTCTATTCTTATTATTCTTACATTTTTGTCTTTTCATAGTGTCTCAGATTTTCTGGATGTTTTGGGTCATAAGTTTTTTAGATTTAACATCTTCTTCGACCAATGTATCCATTTCTTCTATCATATCTTCAGCACCTCAGACTCTGTCTTCCATTTCTTGTATTCTGTTGATGAAGCTTGCCTCAGTAGTTTCTGCTCAAATACCTACATTTTTCATTTCCAGATTTCTCTCAGTTTGGGTTTTCTTTATTGATTCTATTTCTATTTTCAGGTCTTGAACAGTTTTATTCATTTCCTTCCACCATTGTTTGTGTTTTCCTGGATTTCTTTAAGAGAAGTATTCATTTCCTCTTTAAGAAGCTCTATAATATCCATACAATCTGTTTTAATGTCTTTGTGTGTGTGTGTGTGTGTGTATGTGTGTGTATGTGTGTGTGTTTTTCAGGGCCTGCTTTGGTGGGTTGCTGGGTTCTAGTTGAGATGTAATGGCCTGGTTGTTAACGATTGTGTCTTTATGCTGACATCTAGGCATCTGGGCCTGGTAAGATTATTATAGATCTAGGATGGCTGTTTTGTTCTTTGGTTTCTGCTTCCTGTCCAGTTTCTGTGGTGGCTGTGTGTTACCTGTTAGGAACTTTTCTGTGTACCTGGTAGGTGTGGATACTGGGGGTTCCAGGTACGATGTGTTCCTAGCTATTGGGAGCTGACTCTTAGGAATGGAGATAGGTTAGGGGTCTGAGGGGATTCACAGAAAGGAGGAAAGCACAATGTTAGACCAAGATCTGTGTATTTAGTCTCTTTGGAGTGGGGGCAGAAAGGGAAGAGAGGCCACTTCGAAGGGTTTGCTGTTGAGTGGGGACAAGTCTGGAGTATTGAATCTGGAGGAACAGAAGGAGATGTGAGGATCTGCAGTCAGCTTCCCTGGCAGGAGTGTGGGGTAGCTGGGAGTGACTGCTGGAGTTAGTGTCTTGGATAAAGCAGTGAGTGGAGAGAGGGAAGTTAGGAGGAGAGAGTGAGTGGGATCCACAGGAGATGAGGGCAGCAGCGGTGTGGGGGTGTCTATAACAATAGTTTTGATGCAGAGCTAGGGATGAGACTGGCGGATTGTATTGGAGCACAGGAGATAGTGGCGAAGATCTTTAGTTAGCTTGCCTGTTTTCCTGGCCTGCTAAGCTGGTCTGTTCTCCCAGAATGCCTGCAGCTGTTCTTTCTATTATATTTTTAAAGAGAGATCTTATTTAAGCAAATCAGAAGATGATTTTACAAAGAAAATTTACTTGGGAGAACTTATATAGCTTTTGGAATATGTTTAGTTGTAAAGAAAAGAAACTATTAACCTAATAAATATTAAGATAATGCCTTTTTGTGTGTAGTATAGTGTAGCTTCTAATATAAAGGACAAACATGTCACATTTAGGAAAATATCTTAGATCTATGTTATATACATAAACTTAATTCACACTTTACTGGTCTTAGACAAAACCTCAATGACTCTACAAATAATGGAAATGATGATTTATTAAAACTCAAAAAATTGTCTACTACAGATGTAAATAGTCCAACTTCAACTTAGATGTCCTTCTTCCATGTCATTGATGAGCAGAGTATTTACTCAATCTTCATAAAGCACACTATTATTCCATATTTGACTCACAGCATTTATGAATAAGCCTAAAAACATGTGAGTTGACCCTAGATTTTTTATATCGGTCTGCCAGTTCTCATTTGAGTAGGTCTTCTGTTTGCCCTGTCATGCTTTGGAGTTTAAAAAATGGCATAGTCTGACTTAATCAGGAAGCCTGCAGCAGGGCAATTGTGTAGAAGAGCCAATTTCTCTCTGTTGCTCTGCTGTTCACAGTTCCTTTTGAGATGACTTTGCTCCCAGAGCTATCATCTTCCCCATAAACTGGTTTGAGTTTTTTCATTCTCTTCTGTTGATGTTTTTGGGTCTGCATCAGTTCTAAAGAAAATACTTTTGCTCAGCAGCTAATCTGCCTCTCTTCATTAACCTTACTCAATGCAAAAAGACAAACTAACTCTTGAAATTATTTTTCCATATTTTACTTATGATGATAGAATCTGCAGTAATTTTTCATGTCAGTGCAGGCATCCTTAAATTGCATCCTTCGGAGCTTGTGTGACTCCCATAAAGAGGTTCACCAAGTTTTCAATTTTCACTAAGTTCTATCCATCTATGGGTGTATGGTTCACTTTGAAATACCCACAGTGAATTTGCTAATGATCAAACTCTAGTCCTCTGTTGAGCTGTAGAGTTCTATATTCTAGCTTTTAGTATATTCTATTTTTAGATGAAACTGTATTTTTAGAATGTATTTTAGATATTTTTAGATATAATCATCCAAGAATGTAAATTTTCATTCTAATGTATTTGTTAGCACTACATATAATAAGCTAAGATTTAAAAGTAGTAAATGATATCAACCATGCACGAACATTATATAGGTATAGTTTGGAAGCAACAAAAACTGAACTAGTATGATAGAGATGCAGGCACCAGCCATCCTTACTGGTGTGATGGAGATACAGGCTTACTTACTGGTGTGATGGAGATGCAGACATACTTACTGGTGTGATGGAGATACAGGCTTACTTACTGGTGTGATGGAGATACAGGCTTACTTACTGGTGTGATGGAGATGCAGGCTTACTTACTGGTGTGATGGAGATGCAGGCATACTTGCTATCACTTATTTTCCAGACAGCTTGCTCTTGCCTGCTCAAGTGAGATCACAACCCCTGCAAAGCCATGGATGAGTTTCTTCTGAATCTGTAATGCTGTTTGCAAATTGTTGACTCCAGAATGGAAGATGAATCTTGCTTGGCTTAGTTTGAGGTATTAAGTGTTCTGTAGAACAATATAATTATGTTTCAATATTTTCTAAATTTTCATTCATTCAAGTAAGATTTTTCCTTCTGTGATGAAAGAAATACTAGACTGTTAAGCAATCCCCCCCTTTTTTTTAAAGGAAGGTTTAAATCAAATTAAGCTTAACAGAGTTCTGGAAACTTTTAAAATTATATTTATAGATTGGTTTATTTATGTCTGTGGTGGGGTGGGAGGTGTGCACAGGCCATGGCACAAGTGTGGAGGCCAGAGGACATCTTGTAGGGTCAGTTCTCTTGTTGCACCATGTGTACCCACAGATGGGATTCAGGCCACCTTGCTGCTACTTAAAAAAAAGTATTATCAGCATCTGTGTGAACAATAACAGCAAAACACTTTATGGATTAGGCAGTGCTCACAAATAGAAGGGGTTGAGATAGCCCCTCAGATGTTGTGTGAGCTGTTAGGAAGAGCTAGCTTTTACAGACTGCACATAAACATTTAACATGTACATATATATATATGGAAATCAGGGCCATCGGCCTTGCTTGAGCAAGCTGTAAGGTATTTTTCTTATTTGGTCATGAGGTAAATGAAGCATTTGCTTTATTTTGGAACCCAAATTTGTTGGCTTGTGGTGGATTGTTTGTGATTGGCTGGAATATGACTTGGTTGGAAAAAACTTTTCCTAATTAGGTTTTGGACTATTAGCATACTAAGTGTGCTGGTTAGTTTTTGTAGAGTCATCTAGAAGAGGGAACCTCAACTGAAGAATTTCCTAAATCAGATTGACCTACGTCCACATCTGTGAGGCATTTTTTTAATATTTGCTAGCTAATGTGGGAGGACCCAGCCCAGTAGAGGTGGTACCATCCCTAGGCAAGTGATCCTGGGCTGCTTAAGAATGGTAGCTGAGCAAGCCAGGGAAAGCAAGCAAGGAAGCAATTTTCTTCCATCATCTCTGCTTCAGTTTCTGCTTCCAGGTTCCTGTATTGACTTCTTTCAATGATGGAACATGAAATAGAAGTGTAAGTCAAATAAACCATTTCTTCCCTCAAGTTGCTTTGGGTCATGGTGTTTACCACAGCAACTGAAAGCAAATTAGAATAGGAATTGTTACTATAGAGAGGGGGCATTGCTGTGATGTAACAGACAATGTGGCTTTATCCCTTTGAATATTTGTGAGAAGATGGAAGATTTTGGAACTTTGGGCTAGAAAAGCCGTTGAGTGCTCAGAGGCTAATGAGCTGTTATGGGAACTTGGAAGATGATATTGAAGGAAGTGAAGACAATGGACGTCTAGCTTGTAAAGTTTTAGAGAGAAGCAAACACCCCATTAGAGCAGTTTGTGTGAGTTTTGAATTAACCTGTGGATTTTGGTCAGCTACAGCTGAAGAATTAGTTGTAATTGATAGGAGACAAGCACTAAAGAAATAAAAACTTTACAGGTACAATCCATGCTGGCTAGCTAGGGCTGAAAATATCAGCTATGATTAATAAGAGACCAGAAAAATCTGACTCCAGATTTTCTTGGAAGTGTTTCCTCAGGGTCAACACACAGCTTTCGTGGTTGTGGGGCAAGGCTATACTTCAAGCTTGCTGCAGAACTTGGGAATGTGTGAAGGTTTCCCACGTGATACTGGTTTTGATGGTCTGCAAGCTACAGGAGTAAAAGCATCATGGATAGAGCGGCTGAGGCTTGGCACCATATGGTGGTATGGGAAGATAGGCCAGAAGAGGCCATTGGTGAAGGTTTAACCTCAGTTGCAATAGAGACCCCAGAGCTTAAGGGATTGTGGAGAGAAGCAGAGGCTTTGCTCAAGCAGACGCTAAAGGAGACATAAGGGAGGCCACTGGTGAAGATGTAGCCTCAGTCGCAGTAGGGATCCCAGGATGTTGGAAATGGCAGGACCACGGTGTGTCTGCCAAGGACGGCAGCAGGAATGGAGTGGAGCCGGCCTGAACTACAAGACAAGCTGTGTCTGTTGTGGACGGCAGACTGCAGAGGTGGGCTGCCCAAACCCTGTGGAGCGCAGAAGCTGTAAATCCCAGATGTCACTCACTAAGCTTGTTACACTGCTCGAGTTTGGTTTAGCATTGATGTGATTGCAGCTGTGCTCTGGTTCTTTCCTCTTAGATTAAGGAAGTCTGTAACTTATATTGGAATTTACAGGATCCCATGGGTAAATGGTGTTGCTGTTTAAAGAGAACATGAACTTTTAAATCTTTGGAAATTTTAAACGGCTGTAGGACTTTTTAAAAAGTGAGACTGTATTATATAGTGTGGTATTACAAGGATAAATGGAGAAAGGACAAGTTATGGCTTTAAGTAGTATGAATGTCAAACAAAGAGACAAGGGGTAGATTTTACTAGTTTGTTTCTGTCAACTTGATATAAACTTAGACATACCCGAGAAGAGAAGAATATCAATTGAGGAATTTCCTCCACCACATTGGCCTATGAGCATGTCTGTGGGGCATTTTTTTTTGTGATTGAAGGATTTTATTTCAGTTATTTGATGATAGTGTTAAAAATTGTTATCTTAATTTTGTTTTTTTTCCATTTTTCTTTATTAAGAAATTTTCTACTCACTCCACATACTATCCACAACCCCCCTTCCTCCCTCCTCTCACCCCCAGCCCTCTTTCCCAAGCCACCCTCCATCTCCACATCCCCACATCCCCCAAATTGAAGTCTCCCATGGGGAGTCAGCAGAGCCCAGCACATTGAGCCTAGGCAGGTCCAAGCCCCTTCCCACTGCACCAAGACTGTGCAAGGTGTCACATCACAGGCACCGGATTCCAGAAGCCTGCCCATAGACCAGGGACAGATCCCGATCCCCCTGCCTGGGTGCTCCCCATACAGTTCGAGCCAAACAACCGTCTTCTGTATGCAGAGGGCCTAGTCCAGTCCCATGGGGGCTCCACAGCCACCAGTCCACAGTTCATGGGCTTCCACTAGTGTGGCCGGTCATCTCTGCACATCCTCCCATCATGATCTTGATGTCCCTCGCCTGCAGTATGTCTCCTCTGTCTAATCAATTGGATTCCTGGAGTTCAGTCTGGTGCCTGGCCGTGGATCTCTGTATCTGACTCCATCAGTCACTGGACAAAGGCTCTATGATGACAGCTAGGTTATTTGCTAGGCTGGTCACCATAGTAGACCGGTCCAGGCACCCTCTGGACCACTGCCAGCAGACCAAGGTGGGGTCAACCTTGTGGGTTCCTGAGAGCCTCCCCAACACCCTGCCTCTTCCTATTCCCATGATGTCTTCATCTATCATGGTGTCTTCCTCTCTGCCCTCCCACTCTGTCCCTGTTCCAGCTTGACCCTCCCATTTCCCTATGTTCTCTTCCCCCACTCCTTGCCCTCTGCCACCCCCCCCCCCACCCAGTTCACTCATGTAGATCTCATCCACTTCTCCTTCACAGGGTCATCCATGTGTCCCTCCTAGGATCTTTCCCTGTTAGCTAGCCTCTCTGGAGTTGTGGGTTGCAGTCTGGCCATCCCTTCCCTCCCGTTTAGTATCCACTTATGAGTGAGTAGATACTATGTTTGTCCTTCTGATACTGGGTTACCTCACTCAAGATGATATTTTCTAGATCCATCCATTTGCCTGCAAATTTCATGATATCATTGTTTTTTTACTGCTGAGTAGTACTCCATTGTGTATATGTGCCATATTTTCTTTATCCATTCTTCAGTTGAGGGGCATCTAGATTGTTTCCAGGTTCTTACTATTACGAATAATGCTGGTATGAACATAGTTGAGCATGTGTCCTTGTGTTAAGATTGAGCATTCGGGGCATTTTTTTTTTAAATTGCTAATTGATGGAGGGACACCTAGCTAACTGTGAGTGATACCATTCCTGGGCAGATGGGTCTGGGTTGTGTAAAAAGCTAAGCAAGCAAAGGGAAGCAAGACAGTAGGCAGCCCCCTTCCATGTCCTCTGCTCCAGTCCCTACCTCCAGGTTTGGCTTCCTGCCTTGGCTTCCCACTCATGATAGAGTGTAACCTGTAAGTCATATAATCCTTTCCTCCCCAAGTTGCTCTTGATCATGATGTTTATCACAGCCACAGGAGGCAAACTAGCACAGTAAGGGTCCATGCAACATTTATATAGGAGATCAAACTGGGAGGCAATAGCCTCAGGCTCATAGCCTCACACACATTTGGTTTAGCTGTAATTGAGTTTTGAGCTTTATACAATGGAAGCTTTTAGCAGATAAGAAACCTGATGTTTGTGTAATTAAGGAAGGTGTTATATTTCTACTTATATCTTCCCGTAGAAACATGATAAATCATTGTTCTGTGGTGATATTTGAAGTGACTATTAGCACCTGTTCAATGCTCTAGTTGGTGGTGGGACCTGAGAAAATGGAGCCAGGAAATGAGGCAAACTAAAGTCTCATGCAATGCTAACTTTATTCAGAGCATCAGACAATTTATACTCTGAGGATTAAGAAGAATCACATGAGTAAGGTGTTCAATCACAAGGACAGGCCACATGTGACAAAAACATGTTTTTTTAAAGAGGCCTATGAATAACAATGGCTGAAGTAACCTCACTCCCATCTGCTTACACCTGGGAGGAGCACAAAAACACTTTCCCAGAACCATTTTGTGTTTTGAAGAAACTGAGGTCACAAGACTCTGTATTCTTGGAGTTTTCTCACAAGCACTCAGATTTTCCCTTGTGTGACTCCATTCTTGGACTGTGTCCTGACAACTCTTCTTTTAAATTTTTTAATAGCATAACATTCAGGGTAGTTTTGATTTGAGATATTGTAGATAAATCTAATTGTCATTTGATGCATGAGTATCCTATAGGCAAGCAAATTATAAAATAATGAATAATATTAGAACAGTGAAAACATTATAATACTCTGCCACCTAGAACAGAGATCAAAACTATGTCCAATACTATTAGTTACATTATCATATTGATCAGAAAATGTAGTAGTACTCTCTCATTGGGATCACCAACCTGCAAATAATGACATGGAGACTTATTATTAATTATGAAAGCTTGGCCTTGGCTTAGGCTTTTTCTCAACTAGATCTTATAGTGTAAATTAATCCACATTTTTAAATCTACATTTTGCCATGTGGCTGGTTACCTCATATCCTTACTGCATGTCCTGCCTCCCCTGCTTCTTGCTGGTGAATCCTGCTTTTCTTCTTCCCAGAGTTTTCTCTGCCTGGAAGTCCTCCCTATACTCTCCTGTCTAGCCATTGGCCACTCAGCTTTTTATTACACCAATAACAGCAACACACCTTCACACAGTGTTCAAATACTCCCCAACAAGAAAAATCTAGAGAATAACTTGAATAGAGACTCATGTGATTAGTAGCTTTGGTATCTTATAGAATGTAAGTCCATATTTGACTTTAATAGAAATACAAATGTTATGATGTCCAATACAAGTGGGAAGTAATTTAAATCCCCAGGAAAAATTAAATGCAGTCTCTTCTTCAAGTGATTGAATGAGTCTATTTTGGTCCCAAGGTCCAGTCATAAACACAGACTCATTAGTAAAATAATGTCTCTTGTGGTGCATAGGGCCTTAACTTGGTCCCAGGTGAGCAGTTGATTTCTGATGATATGGTCCATATTTCCTTTTGTCCTTTAGCTGGATGTTTGCTATCTTTCTGGTGACTTCCATTGTCTCTTCACTCTTCCCCATTGTCCTGTGTGGCCTGGGCCTTGAGGAACTGAAGAGGAATCCATAATGCTTCCGTGGGTCCATCTGTAATGACAGATGCATGTCCCTTTCCAATTTTCTTCTGGAGAAGTAAAAGTAGGGCAGGTAAATGCATCAGCTTGGTTATTTCCTTCTGCAATAAAATCAGTGGGGCTACAGTATGCACAAGTGTGAATCTATTGCTGGAAACAATCCTTCAACATAAGCAGAATCTGAAATGATATTTAAGGGCTTATGATTTAACTGTAACAAATGAATCAAGATAGCCAGTCCCACCTGTTGGACTGAAGAAAAAGAAGCATTAGTAGTTTGGTGACTATCTGGACCATGACCCCCACTACACCATTAGATGAGCCGTCATAAAATAAGTATCTGCCTGTGGAATGGGGGAGCAGGTTGGACCATTTCTGTACTCACAAATTCAGTTCATAGGAGAAAATCCCATAGTGAACCAGCTGGATCATGATTTCCTATCCTTCCACAGTAATCTGCAAATGAAATTTGAAAATCTGTAGAATTCTGCAACACTCTTAAAAATTGATTGTTAGTTAAGGGTCATATTTAATATAGCCAGGATCAAATCCATATAATTGTTAACATCGGATCCTCTCCTGATTTACTAATTGAGCAAGAAGAGTAAGGTAAGTAGTTAGTACTTTATGGCCCTTAAGAAGTAAATAGGTCCATTTCAGAGGTTTATTCTCTTGTGCTGTAATACCTGTGGAGACAATTTAGTGGGGAAAATAAGTTAGGTTTAAAGGCAGTGAAGGATCCACAAAATACACGAATGTCTCTTTTAGTCTGAACTCAAATACCTGTAGTTCTTTCTCACCTCTTGAGATAATATACAAGGACTGTTCAATGCCACCTCTCTTTCCAGAGTTTATATAGATTGGTTAGTGCATAATTAGGTAAGCATTTTGATTTTGCTGTGATTGCCCTGGAAATACTAAGCCCAGTTCATGTGTTCGAGGAGGAATTGGGAAATAAATTTCTTCTCTCTGCCATGCCGTAACTTGCCTAGGTTGTAAAGTTAGTTTTTTTTTTTTTCCCATAGGCTCTCAAGTCCTCATCAAAAAGTGGAGAGGATTCAGTACTAGATTTTCAAATTTCTCATCCCATGCTTTGGGTCATTTTCAGGCAATGGAAGATGCATATGTAAAGGAGGTTCCGGTAAGGAAGCTGAGGGACCTGTCACCTCCACAGGTGGCGCCATTTTTACTTTTGGTTTTGCCTGCACAGGAAAACCTCTTTCTTTGCCTCTTTTGTCAATTTTAAGGTTTGATCATCCAGTTTATATTCATCTCAAGGATTTGGCTATCTCTTTGTCATGGTTACTATCCTCCTTATCTTCCTTAAGTATCCTAGTAACAGTTCGAATCAATGCCCAAGTGACCCAAAATTGAACAGGGATCTTTCCCTGTTGTTTTTATGCCTTTCCAATATTCTTTTGGACTTTGTCCCATACTTCTTCATCTATAGTTCCTTCGTTTGGAAACCAGGGATTACAATCATAGACAACTTGCTAACAATCTAATAATTTTGATTTTAATACTGTGCTCCACTCACTCGCTTCTGTGGGGGTCTCCACCCTCTTGTCTCATAGCTGACTTCAGGTCTCTGATTCATGGTGCCACTTGTTGACAGCTCTAAAGGCAGTGGGACCTGGGAGAGCAGGGCCTAAAACTTAGGTGGACAAAGTCTCATGCAATAGCCAGCTTTAATCACAGCATCAGACAGTTTATTCTCTGAGGGCTAAGATGAATCACACAAGTAGGGTGTTCAATCACAATGACAAGCCACATATGGCAAAACCATATTTTTCAATAGAGGCATATGAATAGCAACAGTTGAAGTGAACTCACTCCTATCCTATCTACTCCCCCGTCCCCGTGTCTATACCCCCCCCCCCCCCCCCCGTGAGGAGCACAAAACCACCTTCCAAGAACAAGTCTGTGTTTTGAAGAAACAGGTCACAAGACTCTTGTTTTGTTTCCTTTGGGTTTTCTCACAAGCACTCAGAATTCCCCTTGTGTGACTCAATTCTTGGGCTGTGTTCTTGACAAACACCCTTAAAACTACATCTGGGGTTGGCAACTGCTAATATTTTGCTTTGTGGCAACCTACAATTTTTTTTTAATAATTCTTTATTGATTCTTTGGGAATTTCACATCATGCACCCTAATCTCACTCACCCCCCAGTCCCTCCATATCTGCCCCTCACCCTGGCAGAGTCCCCCAAATTAACTAAAATACCCCCCCAATTAATTAAAAACAAAGCAAAACAATTAAAAAAGCCATCTTGCTCTTCTGTCTTTTAAATATCTTTTCATTTGTCTTAGTGACATTGGGAGCTGCAGATTGACATTCAGTATACCCTTTTGTCCAATCAGTCTCACCCACAAATGTTCATTGCAAGGAGTCATTGGTCTGGTTCAAGGCTCTGGCACACCATCCTCATAGACCCTCACCAAAACTCCTCTCAGATATCCTGCTATTGCTCCAGGCCACGGGGATCCTGTGGCTATCATTCTGCAGGACCAGTCGAGTTCCTTCAAACACTCTAGCAGGTCATAGATGGGGCAGATGTTGGGGGAGGTGTGGCTAACCCGAGGCCCAGGATGTGGGTCTGGGGTTAGCTGATCTGGTTAGTCTGGGACACTGGGACTGCACCCCTCAGGCGAGGGGCAGAGCCAGCTTTTGTAGGCCCATGCCATGGGGGCCAGCTCTCCCACACCTGTGGTGAGGGGTGGGGACATCTCTCCTGAGTTACAGGGGCCAGGTCTCCTGCTGCAATATCCAGTGAGGTGCAGGGCCAGTTATCCCAGTGCCAGTTAAGGGCAGGGCTAGCAGATTTCAACATGCATAGTTCCTATGGCCCACTGTGGGAATATTGGCCATGAAAATCAACAAAGACCCCAGATTCAGTAAGACTGTGGACCCAGACATGGCCCTTGGCAGCAGCTCAGGCCCGGATGTCACTATGGCCCCAGTGGTAATGCAGGTCATCCAGATCAGTATGGCCCCAGGGGCAGCATGGCCCTTGAACACCAACATGGTCTCAGGTGGCTGACCAGAACCCAGGCATCTTCACAGCCTTTTGTGATAACAGGACCCATGGACATCAACTCAGATTCTGGCTACTTCAGGGCCATGGCTCTGTGGTAATCTTTTGGATGCACATTGTTTGTTTATAGCTCCTATCAATTTACCTAATTTTTCAGCTCTCATTATACCAATATTGCATAGTATTAAGGGACTACAATTCTTGAGTAAATAAAGAATTTATCTTTGACTTGATGTTTGAATGAAAATGCTTCAACGCCCTACTTTCCTTCAAACCTCGAAAGACTTTCTAGTGAAGATATCAACAAAAAAAACAATTACCTTCTTGTTTGTGGTAAATGCACAGTACCTTTTCAGGAGAGAGTTTCCTGTTACATTTCAATTGTACTGCGAAGACATTATATGGTATCCAGTGCAAAAATGTGTTCACTTAATTTTATAAAACTTAAATGCCTACTCACACTTAGTGCTCAACTTAATGGATGGGTTACAAGTGGAATTTGGCACATAAATAGTTTGCATTGACTGTAATCAGAAAGCTTTCTTTTTGATTTTTAAGTGGCTTATACTTCTTAAAATGAAACAACCAGTAGAAACATAAATTTTGTTCAACATCTAAATTGAGTAATTCATTACACTCCAATAAATCCTCAAATATGAAGGAAGTAATTCATTCAAATGATTGCTGTTTTCTCTGCTTTTTATATTTAAAGCTAAAAGAGATACAGTTAAATTGCACCCATAAAAGTGCCTTTTTTGATGGACCTGGTGCATTTTTCTGCAGCTCACAGCCTTCTACTGCATATGAAAAATGCACTGCCAGCACCGAGTGTTCAAATGTGAAGTGCTTGTGAAGTTTACCCTGCTGATAGCTTATAAACACCGCTTGCATTTTGTTTAGAGGCACATGATGTTTGTTTTCTCTCTAAAACCCAATGTATAGAAAGGCATAGAAACTAAATTGCAGGAGTGATCATTTATGGCTATACTTTGGAATGTCCATCAGAAAAATAACATGACTAATTTTCTGGAGTCATAGCATCACTGTTTATCTGTAAATTATAATAGCAGGTTTGGGAGATTTATTTTCTTCTCTGTAGACCATCATACTAGTGTACAGTGTTAGGGGCACTGTCTGAAGTTTTGCTTAGTGGGAGGGTTTCTTTGTACTATTGCTCTTATGAAATGGAAACCATCTTTTCTAAAATAATTTTTTATAGCCTCTATTTCTGACGTTACTGAATCCAGTTGCAGATGCATTACGCTTCCCACTTACGTAATCCTACTGAGGTTAGTTATCTGCTGGTGTTACATCAAGATTTCTTACACTTTCCTCACTCGTATCTCCTCTGTGTCTGCTCTAATTTGGGTCCTTGCTCTGATTTCAAATGCTGACTATAGCAATATCCTGGCAAATCTTGAAATCCTAGTCATCTCTTTCTCCAGTCACATGCCACATAGTCACAAAGGGCACTTTCTTTCTTTTTTATTATTTATTTTTATTTTATGTGCATTGGCCTTTGGCCTGCCTGTAGGAGGATGCCAGATCCCCTGGAACAGGAGTTACAGACAGTTGTGAGTTGCCATGTGGGTGCTAAGAATTGAACCTAGGTCCTCTGGAAGAGCAGTCAGTGTTCTTAACCCCTGAACCATCTCTCCAGCCCCACAAGGGGCATTTTCTAGTACAAAATTGTAGGCATATCAATTCTAAGCTATCTTCAGATAGATCAACCTAATTTAGGAAGCTCTTTATCATGCTACCTAAGGAGAAAATTAATCTTTTTTTTTTTT
>CABHPQ010136723.1:6673-23683 GCA_902168405.1 Peromyscus aztecus
ACCACAGCCCTTGCACACCATCCTCACAGGGAAGTCTACACAGGCCTGTAGATGAGCTCACACGGTGCACCAGAGCCCTTGCACACCATCCTCACAGGGAAGTCTACATACACAGGTCTGCCAAATAAAAACTGCATTATGTTCTTTTTTAAAATTCAAAAAGATGAAGGGTTACAGGGAGTTAGTCTAATGATATCTTTCATTTGGCTACGCCATGTCTTTCTCTATAAAAAGGAAAATTTGCATGAAATCCAGATTCCTCGCTTCTTTTGAAAAGGTAGAAGGGCTGGAAGCCTTACAATCATACCTTAACAAACAGGAACTGTTACTGAGTGTCCTTTTCAAGAAGGGCACCATTGTATGCTTGTGGTTCATTGACAGCGATGCTTTCAAGCCTACTCACTTCCCTCACTTAGGTCTCCTAATTTTCAGGCATGTTTGTCCACAGATACATATTTACATGTCATCTTAATTACCCCAAGTCTCTTGGATGCTGAGTTTTCATTATCCTGCCTTAATGTCCCATGCACCATAATAGCAAACTTTCAGGTCAATCACTGACCACGGAGTGGCTTGCCTCCAAGCCTTTGCTCATACTGTTCTCTTGCCAGCCTGTCTTTCCCTGAAATCCTGCTGCTTCACAACTCTGCAAGATTCAACTCAGATGCCTTCTTGTGTACCCATCTTGACGCGCAT
Source organism: Peromyscus aztecus (assembly GCA_902168405.1). NCBI lineage: Eukaryota > Metazoa > Chordata > Mammalia > Rodentia > Cricetidae > Peromyscus > Peromyscus aztecus. The sequence goes on from CABHPQ010136723.1 coordinate 7,370, forward strand.
CCTTGCGCTCCAGAGGGAATACATTTCCTGAGGTTCTCATAACACAAGAGCACATCATGGCTGAGCCTTGACTTCTCCTCATTTGTGTCCTAATTGTGCAAGGACAAGGCTAACTCTTTGTGACACCGATGGCTCTTCTAGAATAAGGGCTAGCGGGGTGTGAGAGGGGGGTAAGAGGTGAAAATGCTGCCGAGCAAGTGACAGCAGCAGAGTTCAGATCCCAGAAACCCACTCTAGGTAGATGTGGGAACTACCTGTAACTCCAGGCTCAGAAACCAGAGCAAGCCGGCGAGCCATATCAGAGAGTCCTGATTGAGAGACCCTGCCTCAGAGAATTAGGTAGAATAGTAACTGAGCAGAGTTCTCCAACCCTGGCCCTCCACACACACACATGCACACACCCACATGCAGGCGTGCTCGCACGCACGCGCGCGCACACACATGCATGTCTCTCACACGAACCCATGAGAAAACAGGACAAAGTCCTCAGCACCTAAACACATGTGTTAAGGCACTGAAGTCCACCTTCCCTTTCATCTCTCATCCTTACCGCACTCCCATGTACTAACCTTACTCATAGCTCCACTTTAAAAGATAAGGAAACTGAGATCTAGAAAGACTTAGAGTGTTTGTTTGTTTGTTTGTTTGTTTGTTTGTTTGTTTGTTTGTTTGTTTTGAAACAGGGTTTCTCCGTGTGGTTTTGGTGCCTGACCTAGATCTCGCTCTGTAGACCAGGCTGTACTCGAACTCACAGAGATCTGCCTGGCTCTGCCTCCCGAGTGCTGGGATTAAAGGCATGCGCCACCACTGCCCAGCTAGAGTGCTTTTCTTATGCGTACTGCCCCTGGGCACAGGGCTTCCCTCAGCTGAATTCCATTCTCCCAGTCCTCCCCTCCTAGCTCTTCCCTGTGCCCTCCGCAGCCAGCATGGGCAGCTCCACCCCCATCCCTCCCCCCTCCCGGAGAGCCTGCAGGGAACACTACTCTGCTTCTCCCACACACCACGTGACAAGGAATGGGTTAACCCTCCCTCATCACAGGAGCCTTGGAAGTGGCTCCTGCCTCCCTCCGAAATTACATTAAATTGTTCCATTAGTGTCAAAAAGGGAAGATGCATGATACTTTCACAAATTTCTCTTTTTAAAGAAGATTATTGGGGAACTGTACTCATGCTGACTGCTCCCAGCAAGCTGGAGGTTATTTGGGGGCAGAATTTGTTTGTAATGAGCCACAAAAATCAGACTAAAGTGTGAGCATTTGTTCCGGTTGGGCTGGCTCAAATCAATACAGATGTGTTAATACAAAATCAAGGAAGTTAACTTGAATAGAAACTTTTCCAAAGAAGATATAAAAGTGGCCAGCGGGCGCCTGCAAAGATGCTTGCCATCGCTCATTAGAGAAACTCACACCAAAGCCACACGGTATGACCTCAGACCTTTTTAGAGGGCTGACAACCACCGCCATCACACACACACACACACACACACACACACACACACACACACACACACCCAAAAAAACCCAAAATAAAATAAAAATAAATTCATATCAGAAAATAACAAGTGCTGGTGGAGATGTGGGGAAACTGAAAGCTGTGTGCTTTCAATTTCAAAATTGGTACAGCTGCTGTGGAAAACAATATGTTGCTTCCTCAAAAAACTAAAAATTAAATTACAATGTGACCCAGCAGTTTGACATCCAGAAAGAAATGAAAGCAGGTTCTGCATGGCCCCTCTCACGGCAGCTTAAGGATCACGGTAGCCCAGAGGTGGAAGTGACCCAGTGTCTGTTGGCAGGAGAACAGATAAGCAACATGCCATCTGTGCGTGCGGTAGGATATTATTTAGCTTTAAAAAGAAAGAAAATTCTGGTGCATCATCCAACATGGATGAACCTTGAAGGCATTATGTTAAGTGAAATCATCCAATCATAAAAGACAAATACTACATAATTTCACTTGTATGAAGTATCTGTAGTAGTCAGACTCAGACAGACAATGGGACAGTGGTTGGTAGAAATGAAGGAAGGGGGAGTGGAGGATTGTTTAATGGGTAGAGAGTTGAACTTTTTCAAGAGGAACAAGTCTGTAGATCTTTTCACAAGTGTGTGAATGTGTTTAAAAGCAACAGGACTGTGCACTTAAAAGGGGCCAAGATGGTAAATTGTGCTAGATGCATCTTACCACCCTTTTAAAAACATGAATATGAACATGTATCCTTTCTTTTTTTTTTAACATTGTGTGTATATGTGTGCGTGCACACACACGTGAGTGCACAGGCTGAGCCAGCTCACCAGTCCACATGTATTTTTTTCCTGTGATAAAACTGTTATGACCCAGACTAGATCCGGAGGGGAACTTCAATACCCTGAGGAGTGTAGGACTGGGTTGAGGGGTGGGTAAAGGCAAAGTTGTGGGGAGCAAATGCTTCTCCCTGTGAGATCCTCCCATGATGCTGTTCTTCGTGAAGCTCCGCTTTCAAAGCACCTCCCACTAACACCTCCTCAAGTGTGCTTTGCAGTGTAGCTCAATTTGATTTGATCGGACACATTCTAAAGGAAAGAAAGGTATAGTTACCTTCAGAAAAGTCTCTCTTACCTCACACTGTGTCCCTTACTTCACACTGTGATAAACTCGCCAAGGCCTGTTTGATAAATAATAGTTGTGTGTCTCTTTGAAAAAAAAAAGTGTGAATTCCAACAACAGAACGAAAACCTCACCTTCCAAACAGTCATCTTAGAAGTCATCTTAGAAAGAAAACCAACTCAGGTTAAAATTCCTAAGTTGGATACCAGACACACTTTTGTGCTGTGACAGGTTCAGTTTGTTAGAATGAATGAGTGGCCTAGCCATGCTCAGAGCCAAGCATCCCAGACCTTCAGTGATGTAGGCACCTTAGCTGTGGAATCGCTAAGCAGAGATTTGGCTACGCTTGTTTTTATATAAAGCACTGTATTCTTTTCTTGTATTCATTTATTATTATTATTATTATTATTATTATTATTGCTTTGTTTTTCTCTAGACAGGGTTTCTCTGTGTAGTTTTGGTGCCTGTCCTGGATCTCGCTCTGTAGCCCAGGCTGGCCTCGAACTCATAGAGATCCGCCTGGCTCTGCCTCCCGAGTGCTGGGATTAAAGGCGTGCGCCACCACCGCCTGGCCTAAAGCACTGTATTCTTAATGTGTGGCTTTTTATAATGCAGTTTTTATTGATACTCTCTGCAATGACAGTATTCAGTCCTCTTTGGGCCAATCCTTATTTAAGAAAGTATTTCAAAATTGTTTGGTGAATAGGTTTGGGTGGATAGTAATTTTACTTCATCCTTCATAAAATAGGCAACATTATGAAGAGTGAGTGGGTGGGTCTTTCCTCTTGACCTTTCTCTAACCAAGAACACAAGCATATCATGTAACGTTGACTGGAGCCTCTGGGAAAGGTTAGCTTTGTTTCAGTGAACCTCACCCATCCATTAAGGACAGATGATTATTTCCTGCATCTTCCCGTGGACACCCATTGAGCGCCTCTGTCACCACCATCTCATTTTTTATTATGTTGCTTGCATCCATCCATCCCTCGGGTATCAGAAAATGACCCATTCCCAAGCCAAGCTGCCCCCTCTTGGTTCTCATTTGCTAACAACATAGAATGATCCCTACTTGTCTCTGAAATGTCCTCTGTTCTTCTCCCTAAAGAATCCCATTTCATGACACCCCATATTTTCCTCTCATCCTTCTAACTTGAGGTATTGCTTCAACATACTTAAAAACAAACTGGAAAGCCGGGCAGTGGTGGCGCACGCCTTTAATCCCAGCACTCGGGAGGCAGAGCCAGGCGGATCTCTGTGAGTTCAAGGCCAGCCTGGGCTACAGAGTGAGTTCCAGGACAGGCACCAAAGCTACACAGAGAAACACTGTCTCAAAAAACCATACTGGACTGGTGAGTGAAAAGCATGAAGCTAGAGCGAAGAGTGAAGTGTGGAACAACCCTGTTAGCCCTGTCGCCTGCCTTCACTGTAGAGACAAATGTACATCTCTAGACCCAGGTGTCTTTCCTGAGCTGGGTCAGTTTTGCATCGCTTACCCTTCATCCATCTTGCCAGAAAGAACAAGAGATAGCCGAGCTTCTCTCCACACCTGTGATGCCACCTTTTCTCAGCCAACTGAAATGAAGGGCAGTACTAGCTTAGACATCGTCCACCTGAAGAACTACACAGAAGCCGAAGATGGCCTTTGGCCAGTGACTGCCACCTGGCATGTGGCTCACCAGCTTTGTTTCTGTCATTCAGACCATTGGAAGCCTATACCATTCATAATCTGGACCTGCAGCACCCTGAACTCCAATGGCGTCCTTGCACTAACTATCCCTAGCCACAGTGTGTGGACAGGAAGTTTGGGCAGACCACAGGAAAGGCTTTGGAGTGAACACTTTCCCCTACAGCAAAGACAAAACTAGTGAAAAGATGCCCTGTCTTGAGTAAGGTAGACAAACACCAAGGCACTTTGTTGGATTTTTGTTTTTTTGTTAAGATGCCCTGTCTTGACTAAGGTAGACAAACACCAAGGCACTTTGTCGGATTGTTGTTTCTTTGGTTTCTGTTTTAGACAGGAGTTTACTATATTGCCCGGGCTAACTTGGAACTTACTATGTGGCCAGGCTAGCCTCAAACTTGCAGTCAATCCCCTTGCATCAGCCTTCAGAGTACTGAAATTACAGATGTGTGCCACTACACTCTGCCCAAAACAATCTGTTGGGGGGGAAAAATATGTTAAGGTAGTATTTTAATGTGTGTAATTGGAGGAAAGGAAAAAATAAATTATAAAAAAGAAAAGAAAATTAAATTATATCATATATTTATTTTTACATTATAACAATTTCTAGAAAAATCCACAAGAAACTGGTAGTATTAATTGCCTTAAGTAGCTAAGCTGAATACCTAAGGTCAAAAGAGCAGAGAGACTCCAAGGTGGCTCCCTGTGAACGCTTTAAATTCTGAGACTGTATGTAACTCTTCAAAACTAATGCAATTAAAGCCTTCTGTAAATGAGGACAGGATACAATGATGCTGAAGGAAAAACACTACAGATATACATTTCTTGGCATGGAAACTTGTTTATTGTGCTAATTGTGGGGTACAAAACAGAAAAACAGATGTCAGGAATAATGTGTTTACATCCAGAATTGGGTGTGGTGCTATGGGCCTGTAATCCCGCCACTGGGGAGGCTGAGGAAGAAGAGGCATGAGTGTGAGTCCCTTCTAGGTTACGTAGAGAGACCCTGTCTCAAAATAATTAAAAACTGAAGTCATATATGTACTGATTAAAATGTGCAAGAACATAAACCGAAAATGTTCATGCTCGGGAGACTGAGGGGGACTGGTTTTCTTCTCTGTTTTCATTTTATAAGTGCCCTTTAATAAGCAAGCATTTGAGAATTTTAAATTTTATTCATTAAAAAGGGAGAAGAACCCATCCTTATGCTTTTGCTTGGTGCAGTTCATTCTTTTCCTGGCAAGGCAGCGGCTTGGAAACTGCCACAGGACTTCTCAGAGAATACCTTATTTGGGGACACAGTGGAAAGGCAGCCAAGAAAGCATCCCTGTGGCCAGAAGTGCAGCAAGGGAGACGGGATTTCAAAAGACAGAGCTGTAAAACCTCGGCGTAAAACAAGCAACCAGGCTCTCATTTCAGCCATGTAAACAGTAATGTGTATTCATTAAAACTGCATTAGTCTAAGGAGTCCCCCGAGACTGGGCTAACAGGGGTGGGGCAGGGGCTGCCAGCTGCACCTGCTGTTGCTGACATAAGACAAGAAGTCCACGAACAGGGTTCTAGTGGATGGCATAGCCACACAAGAGCCAACTGGAGGGGTTCCATGGCTCCTGAGAAAAGGACATGATAGGCAAGCTCTGTCCCCCTCCCCTAGACCCCAGAACTACCACAGTGAGTAAAACCAACAAGAAGAAGTCATGGCCAGCACATTGTGAGGGTTTAGCATTCAAAGAGCTGCATGTATCTCACTTAGACCCCCAATCACATGTAAAGTGGATCCTATTGCCATCTCCATTTAAAATTAAGAAAAACAAGACATCGAAGCCTTAATCTATACAAGGTCATGCAGTCGGGTAGGAGGTCCCAGCTCAGAAGCAAATTTGATACCAGAGCCCACAATCTTGGTCACACCATCCATGTGTCCCTCCCAAAGATTGCCAAGCATCCCATTCAAAAGGGAGTTTCAAGACAGTGACATAATCCTGTGCCAAGGATCTTCTGAGTCACTAACAAGAGCAGGAGTCAAAACTGTCAAATTCACAAATGTCAGTGGTGGGCTATGTCAGCTCCACTCTGTACATTAAGTAACTGGGGGCTGAGAAGATGGCTCAGTTGGTAAGGTGCTAGCCTGGCAAGCAGGAAGCCCTGAGTTCAGATCCCAGAACCCACGTGACAAGCCAGAGATGCTGCTGTGCACCCATAACCCCGGAGATGGCAAGCTGGAGGAGACAGAAAGATCCTAGGAAGCTCATGGACCATGGTGAACTTTCAGGCTAATGAAAGATGATGCTTCAAACAAAAGGTGGAAGGTGCCTGAGGAACCCACAACTGACCTCTGACCTCCATACACATCGTGCACGCATACACAGCCCACACTCAAAGCGCGCGCGCGCGCGCGCACACACACACACACACACACACACACACACACACGTAATTGAAGCCTAAAGGCTTCACATGCTTGAGAGAATGTTCACCCTATGACAGAAATGGAAAGGCTATCCTGTTCCCCCAAACTGGTACCACAGTGGCTTAAAGCTATAAACATTTAAAAGAATAGTCATAGCTCCAGAATCAGTGAGCAAAATTTCTTTTTTCCTTTTGTAAGGCATGAAGCCAAGCATTCTCTGAGCAGGAATCCTGAGAAGAGGTGTAACATGAATTTCTAAAGGTCTCATCATAAAAAACTCGGAGCCTGATTTGGGGTGAAACCTAAAAGATGAAAGAAGCAGAGTAAGCCACAGCCACCACCTCTTACCTCACCAACTCCTCAGTCTGAAAGAGCTCCAGCCGAAAGGGCTGCAGCTGAAAAAGTTCCTAGCTGAAAGGGACACTTCTGCAGAAAAGCCTTTTAGCCAGAAAGCTCTAGTTCCTGTCTCCTCACGCTTTATATACCCTTCTCTGCCCAGCCATGTCATTTCCTGTCTCAACCTCCCTAGTGCTGGGATTAAAGGTGTGTGACTCCCAAGTGCTGGGAGTAAAGGTGTGTGACTCCCAAGTGCTGGGATTAAAGGTGTGTGGCTCCCAAGTGCTGGGAGTAAAGGTGTGTGGCTCCCAAGTGCTGGGATTAAAGGTATGTGCCACCACTGCCTGGCTCTGTTTTACTCCTAGACTGAGTCAATCTCATATAGCCCAGGGTGGCTTTGAACTCACAGAGATCACATGGATCTCTGCCTCCTGAGTGCTAGGGTTAAAGGTGTGTGCCGCCACTGCCTGGTATCTATGTTTAATCTAGTGGCTTGCTCTGTTCTCTCATCTTCAGCCAGAGTTTATTAGGGTACACAATACATCATCACATTTCCCCTTTTTTAGGAATAAAGGTGAAGAAGGTTGAAGAGGTGGTCCAAGCCTCCCTGGCCAAGCCAGAAAAGTCTTCAGAAGAACTCCCTTCCCAGAAATGAAGCACACCAGCAGCTTCATGCCGATACTTATTTCTCTTTCTGGAGACATCACTATTTAGCACTTTCAAGGTTAGCAAGTCCGATGAGAACTGTTTCCGTCACATCGCTCTCTTTCCCCACACTCACAGTTGACTGGCTTGTCTCCTCTTTTATGGCCTTGAGAAAGGGGGAAAATTGAAGCTCTTAGCTCAAGATCTGCCTCTTCATCCAATATTGGACATCACTGAAAAGCTCAGCTTCCAGCCATCTCTATGGTGACTGCATCCCTCATCCATAGCATGGGTCTTAGGGAACCCACTCCTTGCTTTATAGTTCACCGGCCATCAGACTAAACTAGGCCAGTGAAATTCTGCCTTGACTGCTGCACTCTTTAATCCACAGCCTTTGCGCTACGTAATTATTCTTCCCCTTCCTCCAGCTCATTGGTCCTTAGACCTAAGCTGGGGTTAAAGAGGGATGAGGTTCAAGACGTACACTAAGCAGTAATGGGAAGCCACCTTCCCTACAGTGTATAGAGCGAGAAACAAAGAGAGCAGATGGTCCAGAAGTGAGGATAGTGAACATGGACAAAGAGAAGCAGAGGTGAGAGATGGGGAGATTGACAGACTTCCAGTGCCCAGTCTTCTTCCCTCCTCTGCTAGTCTGGCCTTCTGGTTGGGAACAAGAAATGCCTGCATGCTAATACTGTTTCCTCCTCCCACCTTTAGCTGACTCAAATCAGTTTCTGTTACTTGCAACCCAAAAAGCTTAACTAACACATACCCCACTCTCATGCTCCAGGACATCAAGACCTCTGACTAATACATCCGAACAACTAGAAATAACTAAAAGAAAACTACAAGCCAGAAGTAATGGCAAATTCGTCAAGAAGCAGGACACGGGGCTGACTCCAAACCGAGGGAGGGCAGCTTTCAAGGAAGGTTGATTCATCAAGTTGCTTCAACCATGTCATGCGAGCCTGTGCTGTGAAGGGAGCAATGGACCCTTCAGATACAGACCCTCCCGTCAAACAGTAGGATGGGATTCAGCAATCAAGCCATAGGGAGCGGCATGCAAGGAAGGCAATTCATGTTCAACTATGACCCTGTGCAAAAGACACATTCTGAGCTCCTGGAGGTGGAGGATGCATGGAGCACAGAAGAATCTAGGCTATGGCAAAGGACAGCATCTTTGAAAAAGGGCAGGTTCTGGAATGTACTGAAGAAGTCAGCTTAGATGCGCTGTGACTCTGGGAATCAGCGGGACACAAGGCTGGAGAGACAGGTGGGAAACAGTAGATAGGGGAAGGGAGCATGTTCAGGAAGCTCTCCATTCATCTGTCTTTACAAATGACCTTCACACTGTCCCCTGTCCTCACACCATCTCCAACACTACTCATAGTTTTCCTTAAATTTAAGTTCTTTTTAATTTAAGGTGTTTTTCAGAAAGGAAGTGGCCTTTAAAAAGTTAAACATAGAGCTACCATGTGACCCAGAAATTCTACTCGTAGGAAGATGCCCAAGAGCACTGAAAATACACATTGGTACAAAATCTGCAACATATAATAGAGACTTGACTGTTGGGAGCCAAGATAACCAACTGCACTGATTACATTCAAGACCCACTCTGTGAGGGAAAGCCTGGCTAACAACTCAGGCTGGGCAAGTGGGAAGCTCATATAGGAAGTGTATTCCTGGTACTGACATAGCAATGAATTGCCTTCTTCGTATTAAGAGTCAGAAGAGAGGGCCCAGGGCTATGAATGCCATTCTTTCAACACAAACATTGCAATAACGAACTCACAACAACTGTAGCTTCCTGCACTGGGCCCACACAAGACCGGCTTTATCAACAGTCAAGGGGAAAGGCTCACGGTAGAGGGCCCTGCTCTAGACCTCTGGACCACTGGCTATTGATAGATTCCGGGAGGGGAGGAGTCACTGTCTTTGGTTTGTGATCCCACTGCAAAGCCCACCAGGTTCCAATGGGTAGTTCTAAACCCACAGTAACACAGGTGGCCCAGTGTTAGCTCAGTGGGCCACACAACCAAACAAATAGACATGAACACAAGAGACAGGTTTATGGCGAGGGGTAGTAGGGAAGTGGGTGATGAGAGTGGCCAAAATGCAAGTCACACATATGTGAAATCATGAGAAATAATAATAATAAGTGTTTTCAGTTGCATGTGCATCATGACTATTCATAATAGCCAAGAGGTGGGAAGAGCACAAATACCAATTGGTGAGTGAATAAACAGTGTGGTGGCTCCATATACGGAATTTTATTAAACTCGAGAAAAAAAGTACCACACCAATACACTCTGCCACACATATGAGCCTTTGAAAACACCGTTAAGGAAAAGAAGCCAGTCATAAAGGGCCACATGCTGTTCCGTTCCATTTTCACTAAGTGTCCAGAACAGGACAATTAATAAAGATAGAGACAGAAAGATGACTAGAAGTTACCAGTGACTGAGGAGGAGGAGGATGGGACGTGACTGCTAAAGTTCTGTTTCTTTGCAGGGGGGGGGGGGGATGTTCTGGAATTAGAAAGTGGTCATAGTTGCATAACATTGTAAAATATATTAGAAACTTCCAAATTCCCTGTTTTAAATGGTTAAAATGGTGGACAACAAAAGCTAAAGAAATGAAATGTGGGGGAAAACAAAAACAAAAACAAAAACCATCAGTGTCTCTGAGCACAACTAGAAGTTTCCCATAAACGAACCGGAACAGAAAGGAAATGAGGAGATTCAGTCTGGCTGGGGCCTGAGCCCCAGACCTGGTCTGTCTGCTAACACGGGACTTGGGCATAGCAGAGTATTAAAGCTACACTAACACTAAGCCCAGGCTTTCTCCTGGGACCCATCAGATGTTCCCCACACTGCACAAAGCTAATCAGCGTCAGGCCTTCGGTACCATCCCGCCACTAGGTTGACATAGGTTCACCTGGAACACTGGAGAACTTTGCTCTAAGAAACCAATGTCGTGTATTACTTCGTCAACCCCTGGCCTGTCTATAGTCTAATAGTTTTCGCTCATAAGAAATACCTGTAAAGGGTAGGAGAGGTGGCTCAGCAGATGAAGACACTTGCTGCTAAGCCTGATGACCGGAGTCTAACCCCCAGAACCCACGTGGTAGAAGCAGAGAAGCCACTCCGGCGACTGCTCTCCAACCTCCACACACGTACAGTGCAGCACAACGCAAGGACAAAGGCACCAGCAGGGATGTGGAATGATACCCTGAAAGTCGACCTGCCTTTCAGGAATCTGGACCAAGAGTGTGTGACACGCTTACAGAATGGCTTTGCCCATTCCACACTGGTTATTAAGTGGCGCCTGTGCGCCAGGAGCTGTGACCAAAGCAAGGCAAACCCCACCTTCAGGGCTGTGCCTCCCGACAGGCACGACAGAAGGACATTGAGATGCTACTAAGAAAGCAGAAGGTGACTACGGAGGTGGTCACCGGATGAGTGACGGTACTGTTTTCAAACGCATCCTAGTTTAAGGGCTTTCTGTATAGGGTAGGTGAAGAGCACAAGTCAACTCCTTTAACCAGGCATCCAAGGTTCTCCTGCAGTCTAGCCCTATCTGTCACCATAACCTACACCCTGGGTCACAGCCAGACCTGGGGAGGATTCTGTTGGTTCAACATGCTTCATCCAGGAGTCTTTGCAAAAGCTGTTTCACCTGCTGGAAACACACTCACACACACATACACACACACACACTGCCTACTCTATAAGACCCTAATGTGCCCAGCAAGGCACCTTCCCAGTGGGCTTCCTCAAATCACTCTCCCACCCGCACCCCCACTCAGCAACAATCTCTCTCCCTCTGTGGTTGTCAGGAAGAACCCCAGCCCCCAGCTCTCAGAAGTTAGTCTCCAGAGCCATTGCTCAGCCCTCAGCCAGCTCCTTGCTGTTTTCTCCTTCCCAAGGACCCCAGGGATTTCTCTTACTTTCTTTCCTCTTCTGTCTCACTCCCACACCTACCTATTCTATGTGGAATTTTTCTCCCCACCCACCACCTCCAATCTCTAGACTATATGGACTTCCTGCTGCTCATAAAGATAAGCCAGGAGGTGCTTTTACCCAAAAGTATTGCAGCGGCATACTGTTGAACAGCAAAACTTCTGGTGTCGCCAGTTCTCAGAGTCATTGTTCCTGTAATCCATGAGCAAGGAAGCCTCCTGTCCCCGAGTGTGTGGGTGATAGGAGAATGGTTCACCCTGGGACCCCAGAAGGTTTTAGGAGATTTTCCTGCAGGGACTGAGGGAGCCCTTCCCTTTGGGAATCAGCTTACATGGCTTCCACCCTTCTTTCCACAGATACCACACCCCCTCCAAACCTGGGAAGTCTTGTCTCTGAGACAGAAAAAATATCTCCCTTTCTGGCTTCCAGATAGCTGGAGTCCCTGATCCTGCCAATGGCAGAATCTCAGAACAACAAAGGGCCTAGCATGCTTCTAATCAAAGTTCTGTCCAGCCCAGGCCTGATAAAGCTGTGGATGTCTGCAGAGGATAACTGTGCCCCTCGGGAGACATTGCGCAATATCGGGAAACGTATTTTATTATCACAAGAAGTATGGATGATGCTAGCATTTACTAGGCAGAGGCCAAGGATTTCCTAACCACCTTACAACATGCAGGACAGTCTAAGGAAGACTCAACCAGCCCAAAATGTCACTAGTGCCTAGGCCGTGAAGCCTGCCTCTAAATCTCGCTCCTTAGTCACATTCCCAGAAAGCCCACTGGTACTACATGGGATGACTGTGGTTGCCTTTCGGACCTAAATTGTCCTCAATCAGCTGAGACCCTCTGCTGATAGCAAGCTCTGGAAACTCCAAGATGATGAGTACAAAATCCCTCCTCCATATTTTAATATATGACGAAGGCAGCATTTCAATTCTGTGGGAAGCGATGGATTATTCAATAAATGGTATTGGGACAACTGGCTGGCCATCTGGTAAAAAGCAAAGCTAGAGAGTCACCTCCCTCTGAAAATCAAAATAAATTCCAGATGGATTAGAGACTCAAATGCAGAAAGAAAAAAAGTTAAAGTAGCAGAGGACGGGAGGATTGCTCCATCGTCTCTCCGGGGAGAGGCCTCCAGCAAGAGACAAAAAGAAAAACATGTGAAAGACTCACAATTGGACGATTTAAGAAGTGTTAAATATCTACAGAGCAAATTTTCCTAATAAATCAACACTGTGCTAACGTAAAACTAACACAATACCCTAAGTCTACGTAAGAAATAATAATAATTGAGACAAATATACACTCAGCTGACGTTTTTGTTTGTTCTCTTTTGAAACAGAGATTTGCTATGTGGCTCAGACTGACCTCAACTCATGATCCTCTCGTCTCAACTTCCCAAGTGCTAAGATTTGGGTATGTTCCGCCACATCCAGTGAAACATTTTTAAGAAATTGAAACAAAAACCATTAAAATCATTAAGAAATAGGAAAAAGTTGAGCAAAAGACATGAATATAAGCTCATAGAGAAAGAAAACCTAAAAAGCAACAAAAATTAAGGTAACAGTAGGATTGCATGCTTTTGTTGACAGGACTGGGCAGTAGAAAGGTGACAGTCTCCGTGGGTAAGGACACAGAACAGGCTGACTGTGAAGCGTGGCCAGACTCTATGAAGAGCAACTTGGCAATGTGGATCCATATTTCAAGATGCCCACTTGTCCAGTGATTCTAATACTTGCTCATGTAGCCAAACCCGTATATGTAACCGTACATGGGAATGTTCATTATAGTGTTGTTTGAATAGCAAACGACTCTTTTTGTATTCCTAATGTCTGTCATGAGGGGACTGGATAAATTCATTACCAAGTATTCAGAAAAAGAAATACTACGGAGCCCTTAAAAATAAATCAGCACATCTGTGTGCCAATCTTCATAAGATGTCCAAAGGAAAAGCCAGGTATGAAATGATAGAATATATTTCCCAGTGTTTGAAGGAAAATGGAATGCACGCACAGGCGATCGTTCACTCAACTAGCATTTATTAAGCGCCTATGGTGTGCCCAGCACTGCTCCTGGTGTTAGGGAGTCTACCAAGAGTAAATCTATCAAGATATCTGTGGGTTACACATGTTTGGAAAATTAACAGAAGCAAATAGAGCAAACTGGTCACGGCAGAGCCTCTAAGGTTGTCAGATTTTCAAATGAAACTATGAGACACCTTAGTTTAATCTAAATTTCATAGAAATAACAAATTGTATCTTAATATAAGTCTGCTTCACACACTACTTGAGACATATTTGAGAACTTTTCCTTGTTTATGCAAAATTCCTCCTGTTAACTTACCAGCGACAGTGGGTATAGAGGTGGTCTGCGAGAGGAGGGCTCTGGAATGCCATAGGAATGGGATTTCGGCCAGCGACTGTGTCCTGAAAGGCACTGTTTGTTTGGACCTGGAATCAGGGGTGTGCATTGCTTGTGCCCTGTTTCAAACTGACACAGACGAGGAAGGCGAGGGAAGGCATTCCGTGAACCTGAGGGCCAACTTGGGAAGCTGCACAGTGCATTCTTGGGCAGCCCAGCTTCAGCGTCAGCTGGCAGCCCCTACGGCTGCATACCAGGGGTGGCTGTTTCTCTAAATGGAAGCAGTAGATCCCACACTTCATCAGCAAGTCAGCAAGCAAAATTCCCAACTGTGATTCCTTTCTTTTTTTTTTTAAATCATGGCTACAGTGGAGAGAAATGTAAAAGGCTGGGAAGGAAAGAAGGGCTGGGCATGCCAGGAACTGGCCTTTTCCAAAAGAAGAGAGAGGATGGTGGGATTAAAACAGCCTGGATCTCAGGATCTCTTGGTCCCTGAAATCATCTCCGTCTGTCCCTGTCCCTTACTCAGAGGAGATTTTACCACACAAACAGGAAAGGCACACTTTATATAAAGATCCTCAAACCTTTAACTCCCAAATATTTTCGAGCACTAACAATAACTGACATTTATGAGGCGCTTATTATATGCGGGCGCTCTTCTAAACATCTTAACTAGTGTTGGCTCCAGTTATTTTAATGACCTCGTGAGATAGATGCTAGTCTCCTTTTCGTGTTCACGTGGAAACTAAGGCACAGAGCAGCTCGGCAAGTGTCAACCATCACACAGTCGGCAAGTTAGAAGACAGTCCTCGTCACAGGCAGGTCTGCTCTGGGCACCAGGTGGTGAATCAGACACACTCACCACCCTCCTGGAGATTACAGCTTCTAAGGGAATCTCAAGGAACCTGGCAAGATAACAGCAGAGGTGCTGAGTTCCAGGACAGGCACAAATAAAGACTGAAATAGAACATCAGTCATCTATCTAAGGAATACTTCATGAGGGCCAATACCGTCCGGGCATCAGAGGATTCGGCAACTAAACAGGAAATCCCACCCTCGTGGCGGTTACAGTTCTATTAATACCCAGAAAGGAGTCTAGGTGGGATGCGACCAAAGCCCCTGCAAGGGCTCAGTGTGGAGAAAGAAGGGCAAAGACCCTGTATAGGAAAGGAGCTCAAGTTTCCCCCATCCCCAAGATTCCTTCCTGTGGTGGTATTGTGTTCCCCAAAATATTGTGTACCTTAATAAACTTATCTGGGGTCAGAGACAGAACAGCCACAATGTTAAACATGAGTATAGGCAGTGGTAGCACACGCCTTTAATCCTAGCATTCCAGAGACAGAAATCCCTCTGGATCTCTGTGAGTTCAAGGCCACATTGGAAACAGCCAGGCACGGTGATACACACCTTTAATCCCAGTAAACCAACCTTTAATCCCAGGGAGTGGTGGTAGAGAGCAGAAAGGTATATAAGGCGTGAAGAAACTGGAGACATTTGGCCTGGGTAGGCATTTGGCCTGGAGAAGAACTTGGGCTGGTTAAGCATTCAGGCTTCTAGCAGCAGTTCAGCTGAGACCCATTCTGGATGAGGACTCAGAGGACTCCAGTCTGAGGAAGCAAGACCAGCTGAGAAGTTTGCCAGGTGAGGATAGCTGTGGCTTATTCTGTCTCCTCTGATCTTCCAGTGTTCACCCCAATACCTGGCTGAGGTTTGATTTTATTAATAAGAACTTTTAAGATTCATGCTACACCTTCCACTGCTGGATTGGCCAAGCTTTCTCCTCTTCCAATCCCAAATTCACAGTTCAAAATGTTGACAGGATCCAGGGCAGAAAACAGCCTTTTCTATTCTCCAGGCTCGTGCATGTTGCTCAACTGAAGCGTTATCTTTTAGGACTCCCAATATTAAAGTACTCCTGAGTGTTCATATGCTGACCTCACCCTCAGAATCTTTGATGGAGAGAGAGAAATGAGGCGGCAATAGCAACACCTGGATGTAAACCACAGGCTTGTCCAAGTACACACAGAAAATAAACATTTAGGACAGTCTACTACTCTACACATAGGGATAGGAAGCAACAAAATCAGTGATTTTTTTTTTAAGTATGTTCAGGTATCTTGCCTTTATGTATGTCTGTGCATGGCATGTGTGCCTGGTGCCCTTGGTAGCCAGATGGTTGTGAGCCAACATGTGGTGCCGGGAATCAAACCCCAGTCCTCTGCAAGAGCAGCCAGTGCTCTTAACTGCTAAGCCATTGTGCTTTTTACCACAACTCAGAGTCAACAGAGGTTTGGAGATAATGCATAAAACCAGTTCTCGTACACACAGCCAGCG
>CABHPQ010136724.1:0-18298 GCA_902168405.1 Peromyscus aztecus
TGAAGTCTAGATTAATCATCGTATTTTAACCACAGGGCCTCACCTTACAACCTGTCAGTACAGCCCTCTTACTACGGGGCTGTGCATGCTTAGGCGGGATGGGCTGGTGGGCCCATGTCATCCTCTTTGGTGTGCATGTGCTGCTCGCTCTTCATTTTCGGAATCTAATGTTACACAAATTGGGCTCTTGAGGGGCATCATGCATCCTTGAACTCTAGCAGAGTTGGGGGAAGCTGTGATGGCCATTTTCTCCCTGTTCTGTCCGTAGTTCTTGTGCTCAACCAACCTGTCGGTGCTGGTTCAGTTCTGGGCATTAGAGCTCTCTTCCGGGAAGATAAAGCATGTTTGGAGGAAGGAGTGGCCATCTTGGATCCCGCTCTGTGATGGCCACCATGGTTGGTAGGAAGGCAAAGTACAGTCTTTGCCGGGGGTAGAGGGGAGATGGACAGAGGCAGTCTTCAAAACTATAGATATGAGAGGGGACAGAACCCGAGCCAAGGAGACAGGTCATAGTGCGTGATAGGACTATGCTCACTTGTGCCTTGGGCAAGCAGTACCTAACGTCTTGCCCACCTTGGGAAATGGTCCTTGCTCAGAGGCAGGATATGCCCACCGTATGAGCTCTCCATGAAAGACTTCCCATGAGGTGCTGGATTTGCAAGTCTGAGCCACAACACCCAGATGTGCGAGCAGATTAAAAAGCTCTATTTGATGTGTCAGGGATGGGGATCTGGGAGCGGGTGTCAATACCTTGTCAGGACCACTTGACCCTAGGACTCTCGAGTCCATGGGAGTGGCTATCTCAACTCCTCCTGAATGCCTCCAATAGAAAGAGAAAAGGACAGAAGTGGAGAGGAGGAGCTGGCCAAAGCAGCTGGCCTTCAAACAGAGGAGACCGCCACAGAGCAGTGGGTGGCCTCTGTGGCATCCCTCTGTGCTATGGAGATTGTCTTATTTCCAGGTTTGCTGACTCCTGGCTACATTAGTAGTAGGTCTGTGGAACTCTACCCCTTCTGGGATGATCCAGATTTTAGGGTTGCCTGGTTATTTCCCAGTAGCTAGTTAAGTAAAGGTCTGTATCCTAGAGTCCTCTTACCTCTATCTTTTGCCCAGAAGTTCACCTGTCAGAATACCCACTATCTCTTGGGGTAGATATAGGTGATGGACTCCAGAAACCCTGATCTGGACTTACATGCTTACCTGATAGGCAAGTGGGCTGGAAGGATTGATCTTTCCTAGGTTCCTAGGAGGCTTCCAGCAACTCCAAAGGTTCGGCCAAGTTCTGCTGTGTCACCTTGAGGCAGCAGTTTCTCTACTTGGGCAGCCAGGAGTTCAGGTGACTCACCATCTGGAACAGCACCATCTGGAAGAGCATGAGGCTTGACACTTTCCCTGGGGAAGCTACAGAGAGCCACCAACCAGTAACATACTAGCTTTTCTGCCGCAGGACTGTCCCTGGCTCCTGGGTATTACGTGACCTCCCTCCATGGTATTACACCTTAAGGCTGATGAGGCAAATCTCAGGACCCGGGACTCTAAGTCTTAGGAAGGCTCTTGGGGAAGGAGAGGGCTTCCAGTCAGGCGGAGGGCTTCTTCATCGTTCACCCCCGTCCTCTGTGGACTGTTTAACTACCTGCTTTGGTTCTCTCTTCCTGGATCACCAGTCCTCATGACTCAGAGCCTAAGGTTTTTCTTAACTCAGAAGGTGATTTTCACCTTTTGAGTTTTCAAATATACATAAAGCACTCTTCAGAATTTTGGTTTTTTTTTTTTCAAGACATAGTCTCTCTTTGTGTAGCCCTGGCTGTCCTGGAACTCACTCTGTAGACCAGGCTGGCCTCGAACTCAGAGATCTGCCTATCTCTGCTTCCCAAGTGCTAGGATTAAAGGGGTGTGCCACCACACCCAGGAATTATATGCCCCTTCTCACATTTTGAAGTTGATTATCTAACTTTTCATATCTTAAATTTAATCAGTTTTAAAAGATAATGATTTCTAGTCATAGATACTGGTATTTTAGGTGAGATTGGCAAATTCAGGATGGCATTCAGACACACTGCATATTCAACTCTTTATTGGGCTTTTAAATACATTAAGTGGAACCCAAATTTTAGAGCAATGTGATAATACATAATCACCCATTAAAAAAGACTCAAGCAAGTTCTTCTTTACCAGTTAGAAATTTTACAATTTTATTTTTCTTATAGTGCCCATATTTTTATTCTGCTTTTCTCATAGAATCATATCCAGACACATTTTCTTCTTTACTGGTTATTCATAGCTTCAAAACTATGTGAATAAACCAACACCAATTAAATTATTTCCCATGACCACATGCTAGCAAAGTCAATTTCTTCTAGAAATTTTAGTGAATTGAGTAATATTGTAATAGTCACAATTCAGTTCAAGATTTAGGAAAACTTTATTATTTTAAATGTTAATACTTATTACACATGGAAAGTACATTTTTATTGGAATGGCATTCCCCCCATTCCTTTTTGGAGATAGTGTCTCACTATGTAGTCCTGGCTGGCCTGGGACTTGCTATGTAGACCAGGCTGGCCTCAAACTCACAGAGATCTCCCTGCCTCTGCCTCCCATGTACTAGGACCAAAGGTGTGCACCATCACTCCTGGTCGGACATCCATCTTAATGACAATTAGTAGGCCTGAATTGTTCTCAATACCTATTAACCCGAGGATGAATAGTTCTAGATGGGAGGAGGTTTAATATTGGTTCTCTTCCAAGCTCTGAGAAACCCAATTTACATAAATTAGAAAAGAAAGAAAAATTCACTATAGGAATGTCAGACACTTCTTTAAATACCTCTGAGTTATAAGATTAAAAATCCTAAAATTGAAAATGGTCATTGAGCCGGACGGTGGTGGCGCACGCTTTTAATCCCAGCACTCCGGAGGCAGAGGCAGGTGGATCTCTGTGAGTTCGAGGCCAGCCTGGGCTACAGAGTGAGTTCCAGGACAGGCTCCAAAGCTACACAGAGAAACCCTGTCTCCAAAAACAAACAAACAAACAAAAAAAAAAAAAGAAGGAAAGAAAAAGAAAGAAAGAAAATGGTCATTGAAAATGGTCTTCAGAGGCTGGAGAGATGGCTCACTACTTAAGAGCACTGACTGCTTTTCCAGAGGACCCGGGTTTGATTCCCAGCACTCACATGACAGCTCACAAAAACTGTCTTTAACTCCAAGATCTCACACCCTCACACAGATATACATGCAGGCAAAACACCAATGCACATAAAATAAAATTTAAAAAATTACTAGAAAAAAAAAGGAAATGGTCTTCAATGCTCTATTAGCTGACAGTTTAGTGAAGCCTTCAATTTTGCTGAGATTTGGAGACCACCCAGTCAATAAACAATTTGTTCCTAAGTTAGGAGTGTCATTTAAGCTCTCGAGTTTTAGAATTAGACAAAGCTTCTGAAGACTTCCCAAATGGTTGTCATTGTGTCTCTGATGTCTTGTCACTTGTCACTTAGAGACACCTTGCTTAGACTTACATACTCAGGAGGGGTTCCAATACTAAAACTGTTAATGTTTAACACATTTTGACTCTGATAAAAGTTTCTGATAAAATTTATTTACTATACATGCTTTAAATATATTTTCACTAACACCTAGGTGCTTCAGACTTAATTCATTTATGAAAAACATTTGTGGTATCCTTATTGGCAAAGCTGTTTCTTATTGTTAATAAAATATAAATCCCCTTCTCTAAGAAAGGACTTTTTGGGGCTGGAGAGATGGCTCAGTGGTTAAGAGCACTGGCTGTTCTTCCAGAGGTCCTGAGATCAGTTCCCAGCAACCACATGGTGACTCACAAACATCTGTGATGAGATCTGGCGCCCTCTTCTGGTGTGTAGGCATACATGCAGACAGAACACTGTGTACATAATAAAGAATAAATAAAAAAGAAAGGATTTTTCATTTCAAGTAATCATAATCACACATCTTGGGACAATCATCTTGTCTCTGAAATTTAAGAAATAATTGAAGGGGAAAAGTGTGAAGCCTTCCTTTCCTAGATGAATTATGATACAAAGATTTTCCTTAATTTAAAAAAAAAAATGTATGTACTTTACCTCATCTGTGTGAGTGGAGCTGGAGTTCCAGGTGGCTGTGAGCTGCCACGTGGGTGCTGTGAAGTGAACCCAGGTCCTCCGAGGAGCAGCCAGTGTTCTAAGCTGCCGAGCCAACTCCAGTCCACACAGAGGTGTTCACTGTTTCTCACGGATGCTTTTCTGCTTTACTCTCACAGGACTCCATGTCACAGATGATGCATGTTTGCACCATGCAGGATGAGGAGGTTATTGTATCTAAAAGTACCTAGTGTTTTCCTTTCCTTTAGCACGGTGTGGTTTTTACTGTACACTAAGCCCCAAAGTGTGGTTTGGGATGGGCAAGATTGTGTCCTGGAGATGGGAGGTGGGATAGGAGAAAGGAAAGAAAAGAGATTTGACATGAGCCCTCAATCTCAGAAGCTTAGTTTTAGGAAAGTACATGTAGGAGTAAGAATAGGAGTTAAGAATCTGGGGCGGAGCTGAGTGTGGTGGCGCACGCCTTTAATCCCAGCAACTGGGGAGGCAGAGGCACGCAGATCTCTGAGTCTGAGGTCAGCCTGGTCTACAGAGGGAGTTCCAGGACAGCCAGGGATACAAAGAGAAACACTGTCTGGACCTCCCCCAACCCCAACCCCAAAGAAAAGAATCTGGGGTAGGGGAACTCTTTAATCTATGCATGCCATTGCGGGCCTTCCAAAGTTATTGTGAACTACCATGATAGGAATAGCCTTAGTTTGGAGACTCTTGTTTGAGAAGATCACAGGCTCTCTGGGCATTTCTACCAGTACTATGCAACTACCCCCAAAGGGTCACTTCTTTGTGTCTTTATACACCTGGACACAGTTGCAATTTTGTAAGGAGAGTTATAGAAAGTGACCGGAGAGTCCTTCCCAAGAAGTGCAGTGGTCAAGTAACCTAGGAAAGGCTGTCTGTTGGCTATCGGTGAACCACCAAGATGTTTCATGGTCACCCTTGCACACACTGTAGTTTAGGGGTACACAGCATCCTGAATTATACACTCCAGATGTTACATTATGAGGAGAAATCACTGAAGACTGAATCCCAAACCTGGAGGAAGATCTATGTAAACAGTCAAATAGGAGTATTATTGGTGATATAAAAAGTGGAACTAGCCGAGCAGTGGTGGTGCACGCCTTTAATCCCAGCACTCAGGAGGCAGAGCCAGGTGGATCTCTGTGAGTTTGAGGCCAGCCTGGTCTACAGAGCAAGATCCAGGACAGGCACCAAAACTACAACGGAGAAACCCTGTCTCGAAAAACCAAAAAAACAAAAAGGGGAAATAACTAAAGCTGCTAACAGAAGGATGTATATTTAAATCAAAGGATATGCAGTGATTTGATAGTTTTTTTTGTTGAAGGAATTTTAGTGATATTCAAGAAATAACTCGATGCTAAATGAACATAGCAGATGGCAGTTATATGCCCTAAGGAACTAGATAAGGTTAAAACATATACATTGAAAGAGACTGGGTAAGAGTGACATCATCAATAGTTTTCATTCAGTGTGAAATTATGAGCAGCTTATTTTTCCCAAGTTTTTAATATTCTTTAATATTTTTGTATTCTTAATAGATTAAGACTAAGTATAGGGTATTTATATTTATATGTATTTATTTTTTATTTCAGGAGCACTGAGGCTGGAGCTCAGGTCTTCTAGCATGCTAGGCAAGTGTTTTATCCCTAAGCTATATTCCCAGCTTAAACTTAAGTATTATAAAAGCATTGTCCATAGTTACTGATGTCCTTTGAGAGGCCTTTGAGAGGCCGTGAGGAGAGCATCCTTTTCTTTTGGGGAATAGCCACACACTGTTTTCCATCTCTCTCGAACTTCTCACCATTCTGTGCATGCCAGGAAGTGTCATGACTCTCATGTGCCATCCTTCACCCTGGCATGCTCCCTGCTCTCTTCTATGATTATTCTTTCAAACTCACTTCTAATGCCAGTTTCAGAGTCTCAAAAAACCCTCAGGGGGCTTCTTGGGACAGTCAGTGGCTCCAAGCTCTGTGCTCTGGGATTGTTTCATATCTGGACTTATGCATCTCATGATCATATGACTCACAAATCTGCATACCCTACTAAATTGTGAACCTATCACTGGTGGAGAAGATGAGGTTTTTACTGTTGGTTCATTGCTACTTAGCATTAGGCAGGCTATTCAATATGAAAGAAATCCCTCTGAAACTTACCTCTTTCAAAAACCAAGCAATTAAATGGGTAAATGGTTTCGGCGGGAACATTGACCACTAAGAACAAATTTGTGACCCTTAGCAGCCACACTCAGAAAAAGACTGACGTTGGAAACTCTTTGAAAGGTTGTGGGATAAAACTTGAAAATGAGAGAATTTCATAAGCACCAAAAGATATTTTTCTCAGAATAGAATGTCTTCAGGATTCAGAACACAATGTCTTTCTGCCTGACAATGTCAAAACTGCAAAGGGCATAGGGTTTGATTTGACTCTATCAAATCTATCAAAGTTAGACCAAGCAACTGTGTTGCTGATTGTGGCATAGAATATAGGAGACAAAACCAATATAAAGAGCTCCACCACTTCCCCAGCCCTTGAAGTCTAAGGTTACCTCCCTGGGTACCAGGGCCCCTTTGTCCACTCACCATGTAATTGGGGTATCCCGTCACAATGACTCACTCTCGAACCCAGTCCCAACCAGTCTATTTGCATCCAGACACTTCGTTTAGAAGGGTCATATTTGAGACTAGGGGTTTCTTACAATATTTAGAGACCTGCTACATGTCCCTCTGGTCCATGTAAAGTATACTGTAGAGGGACCTGGAAAACAGTGGATTCACTTAAATAATCATCATCCTTAAGGATCATGGCAATCCAATCTGGCCAAAGCAGAGTTAAGTTTGTATTCCCAGGCTCTCTCTTGGCCAAAGATCCAAACCATTTCCTCCCTAAAAGCAATTCCTGAAGTGTGCACTGAAGGTTTCATTGAGGGTGTGTATTGAAGGATGCATGAAGGGTTCACTGGAGGGTGCACTGGAGGGTGTACTGAAGAGTCCACTGAAGGGTGCACTGAATGGTCCACCAAAGGGTGTACCAAAGGGCTCACAGACCAGCCTGGCCTGGGACTGCTGTCAGAGAAAGGAAGATGCTTCCTTTGCAGGAATGGCTATGGCAGAACCCTAAATTATCAGAATAAGTTCTCTCTCTTATTGTCCTGATCATCATGTAGCAGGTGGCCAACGGAAGAACCCTTTCTCAGAGGTTGCTCAGTAGCCATTCTGCCTTATTGAGAGATGCAGACTCAGAAGCAGTGAGAGAAGTGGTCAGAAACCTCCCGAGTTTGAGAAGGTCGTTATAATGCTGAACAACATCGGATGCCTGAAGATAGTCAGTGAGTGTCTGTCCAATACTCTGATTCGTGGTCTGTTATTGGGTGACCTTTGCATTGGCTCCCTGCCCCACAGGTCCCATATGATTGGTGAGAACAAGGCAGCTGTCACACATGCAATGCAATCTGTATTTTAATAAAGGGGCACTGAACTCAGGAACTCTACTTCTTTGACAGAAAGTACTTACCAAGTACCTCCCCCAACAGGAAGAAGCATTACTTTAATTTTTAAAGGTGGCATGACGCTGACGTGGCCTAGGTACAGAGTGGTTGGGGAACTGGTGAGATGGTTCAGTGGGTTTACCTGCCACCAACCCTTATGATCCGAGCTCCATTCCCACTACCCACGTGGTGGGAGAGGAGAGCTGACTGCCACAGCTGTCCTCTAACTTCGATGCGCGTGTGGCTCACACACAGGAGTGGCTAGGGCCTACATTCTTGGAATCTCTGGCAGGGTGTGCAAGGGGACTTGAAGGTGAGACTCCCTTGTGCTGTGAAAAGCCGTTAGTGCACTCAGGTATCAGTCAGTGACCAATGCCTAAAGAAAAGGAACAAGCTGGTCAGGTCCTTCCAGTTAGTGATGGTGACTTCTTGAAATGAGAAAAAAAGTTCCCTTAACTCATTCTTTGTTTTAATCTTCCACTCAGTGTTTTTCAACCACAAAAATACTTCTTCTTAAGGATCTAGACTTTTCTTTCAAGATAATGAAGGTGTCTTTACCAGTTGTCTGATGACTTAGTTTCCTTTTTTTCTTAGATAGTCTCCTGAAAGAAACACAGCATGTTAATGATTTCCAAGGAGTGAATTCCATTACAGTGTAGTTCACTCATTTCCCAATGAGCAGTGTTGGCTGACTACCATGTGCTGGACCATGTCATGTCATGTCACAAGGATGACGGGCTAGTTAAAACACAGGCCTTGCCCTTGTGGAGGTCAGTGTCTACCAGGAGAGATAGATGTATGCAGTCCTCAATTTGATTTCATAGCGGTAGAGATACTTAAGCTGTTCTGGAGAGTGGTTAGTTCTCCATGCAGGGAATGAAGGTACACTTAACTGTCAATGGAAAATGGGTAGGGGAGGGCTCAGGGAACAGTAGAAGAACCTGCTGCCTGCTCCTTCATCTAAAAAAATATTTAAGAAAAATATGAAAGCTGTGTTTCACTCATCAAAAATTGTACTTGTTTTCTTAAACTGACTGCTGGAAGTCACTCAGTTTGCCTTCCTCTGCTACAATGATTCCAAACCTCCAAATGCTGTGACCCTTTAATACAGTTCCTCATGTTGTGCTGACCCCAACCATTAAATTATTTCATTGCTACCTCAGATCTGTAATTTTGCTAGTTATGAATCATAATGTAAATATCTGTATTTTCTGATGGTCTTGGGTGACCCCTGTGAAAGGTGGTTTGACCCCGTCAAGGGGTCACGACCCACAGGTTGAGAACCACTGCTCTGCGGCACCCATGACAGATGGAGATGGTGGGGACCAGGACTGTATTAAGTGTCAGCCAACTTTTAGTCAGGCATGGTGGCACACTCTTAGAATCCTACCACTTGGGTGTTAGAAGCAGAAACATTGTGTCACGTTCACAGCCAGTTTAATCTGCATGTTGAGTTCTAGGCCAATCAGTACTACATAGCTCAAAAAACAAAAACAAATAAAAGTAAGACCTTTAAAAACTTGCCAGGCAAATTCAGAAAAATGAATTCTGTTTTTCTATTCATCTATGTTATGGAACTGGCAATAAGTCTTAGATGATATTCTCATGAGAATAAACAAAATACCCAAACCATGAAACATCTGTTTCTTTCCATGTAGATGTCAAAACACAGAGCCCGGATTCTTACATGTGGGTTTGGTTAAGAGTGAGGCAACTGTCAGGTGATGAAACGAAGACATTTGTTTGTCTGTCTAGGAGTTAAGTCACAGGAAGTTTAAGGAATCATTATAGTTCTTTAATAATTTCATACTAACTTTTAAAACTGTTGACCTAGAATGAGTGATGTTAACATTTTACCAGTGCATATGATCTGCCAGTATAGTTGTTTTAAAAATAACCCTGACTGACTTGTGTGAAGTAGTATAGGATTATTTGCCTATTTACTCCTTAAAGCTGTTATTAAGTCATGCTGTTAGAATCTTTCATAATAAAAAAAATTTGAAATAGGGTCTTACCATGTGATTCTGGCTGGCTTGAAATTAGTTATGTAGATTAGTCTTACCTTGAACTCACAGAGATCTGCCCACTCCTTCTAAATGCTGGGATTAAATAAAGGTGTATGTTACTATACCCAGAGGATTAAAAAAAATTAATCACCCTGATTCTTTATTTCTCAAATTTTCTACAATAATCACATAATTTTTTTTTGATAGAGAAAAACACAATTTGGGGGCATAATAGCACATGCCTGTAATCCCAGAATTTAGTGGGCTAAAGTAGGAAGATTACAAGTTTGAGCCCAGTCTGGGGTACACAGTGAAACTCTGTATGAGAGAGAGAGAGAGAGAGAGAGAGAGAGAGAGAGAGAGAGAACGCCAGAGTTATGGAGGAATCACACACAATTAAGTCAGTGGCAGCAGGCGGCCGGTGGGTAGCAGCCTGGCCCATCCATCCCTAAGGCTATCCAAACACTTCTAACACAGCCGACCCTTCTTACAACAGCGGGTTCTAACTGGTGTACTGTCAGCTGGATTATTCTTTGGAGTCTTTTGTGGCCTGGAGCAAATAAATGAATGAATGAATGAATGAATGTATAAATGGTCAGAGAATCTTCATTACAGTGAAGCCAGGGAACTTTCTGGCCTTCTCTGTGGAATTAGCCTTGGTTCTGAGCCAATGGAATAAAGCCTGGTTTATTGACAGCCTAGTGGCCTGTCTTCCTACTTTCATTATGGATATTTTAATGAGATAGATTAGCTCAGATTATAGGTCTCTGTCTGGTTTCTGCTCCTACTCTGCTAAAACTGAGCCTCTTTTTCTGGGACTGAATTTCTCACACAGTCACTGGAGATTAGCCCACTGGAACTGTCTCAGATTCTGTTAGGTAGAAGTCATTCATGTCTCTGTTTATCAACCATATAGTCATTTCCTACTCAAAATCGGCTACTGTGTTAGATATTAGGTAGGAGGATGATTAGGATGGCATGGTTGCCTTCTGGGTTCCTAGTCCAGATTAACGAAGAGCTCTAACGGGAATAACAGCGGCAGTGTGCATAAAATAAACAGCCCAGTGGAAGAGACATTGGATCTGACTTGGACTCTCAGTGATGATGAGGACTGTACTAACCACATGTGAGGGGGCATGGACAGAACAGGAATATGCATTCTGGCAGGTAGGGTGGCATCTACAGAGTCACAAGAGGCAGAGGGCATGCCTTATCCAGCTTTGATATCTGAGATAGTGCGGAGCACATGCATGATTGGGCACCACAGTTATTTGGTGCAAGAATGAATGGGTGAGGGCTGGAGAGATGGCTCAGCGGTTAAGAGCACCAACTGCTCTTCCAGAGGTCCTGAGTTCAATTCCCAGCAACCACATGGTGGCTCACAACCATCTATAGTGAGATCTGGCGCCCTCTTCTGGCCTATGAGCATATGGGCAGACACAACACTGTATACATAATAAATCTTTAAAAAAAAAATGAATGAGTGAATGGCTGCTTTTCTTGCTAGAAGCCACTACTATTTCAAAGGACTGTTTCTGAGATCATTAGAAACTCAAAATAGATGTAAAATAAAACATAAAACCATTTACCATTTGCTATGCTCAACCCTCACTTTAGTTCTCTATGAAATCTTATTTTTATTGTTCCACAATTGTAAACCAGGGAAGGGCAGTGCAGTACACACCAAGATGTCCGCTTCTCCACCAGCAGCTTCTCCTCTCCACAGGGTGGGTTCCTAACACTTACTTAGCTGCTTTTTAACCTGCTGCTTCTCTGCTCCCCTGCCCACCTCTCCTTACTGGCAGAGGGATAAACTAAATGACACAAATCAGGGTCCTCAGAGAAAAGAAGGGGTAGGGTGGCGGCTTCACCATGCTACTGAGCCAGGGCAGGAAGCAGCTGCTTTGCAATGGGACAGCACAAAGCTGACTTACCTGGAAGCAGAGACAAGACAGACTTCCAACAGTGCTCTATCCACGGTACCTGCATTTCCCATGGTTCCCCTGAGCTCAGCACTTTGTGTTTATGTGAGTCGCCCCTGGGTTCTCCAATAAATCCCTCCTTTCTCCCCTGGCTAGTTTGAGCAGGGTCTCACACCTCAGTGGGAGGCAAACTTACCCAGCTTCTCTGTGGCTTCCACACAGACACTAGGATACATGCCTGCTGTGTAAGTGGCCACCAGAAGATACAGATGGGTCTTCACAACCACCACACCAGTGTTCTCCTGGATGAAGAAGAAAAGAGAATGCTCTGGCTTTGGTCTGAACCACAAGGCCAGCAGCTACCCCAGACAGACAGACAGACACACACACACACACACCCCGAGCTGTGTGGTGGTGGCGCGCGCCTTTAATCCCAACACTCGGGAGGCAGAGCCAGGCAGATCTCTGTGAGTTTGAGGCCAGCCTGGGCTACAGGGTGAGTTCCAGGAAAGGTGCCAAAGCTACATAGAGAAACCCTGTCTTGAAAAACCAAAACAACAACAACAAAAACCCCCAAACAACAATTTCCTGACTTCTTTGTATTTGTGTATTTGTATTTCAGTCTTCCACTCTTGAGAAATGTAGCGATGTTTCCTGGAAGGTTTCAGCTTTCTGTACTAATATTGCACGTATCGTGAAGAAAAGCTCCTGGGAGAAACGTGCTGGGAATGTATTTAAATACCCCCACCCGATCCCAGCTTCACTTTATGTGTCTGTGTGTCTGTCCTTTCTCCATTCCCTCGCTGTTCCCAGTCAGGGCTTCAGGACCCAGACAAGCAGGTCATGGCACTATGAAGGATGAACTGTGTAACAGGAAAAGGTAGCTCAGGTCACAGATTCCACAGGAAATACTTGCAACAGCCAGGATATCGGGCTGAGAATACTTTTGGACAAGAAGTGCTTTTTAATTCTTTACTTCATTCCAGTGCTGGAGACCAAACCCAGAGCTCTGCGCACTCTAGGCAAGTTCTCTACTCTTGAGGTGCATCCCCGGCCCTTCTGTGAGTATTTTCAGATGTGCCTTCCTGGGACTGAAGGCAGTAATGACCTTAGGCTGTTATGTAGAGAGCATCAGGTGGGGTAAAGAAAACTGAAGTAAAATTCTTGAGTTTTTTTACCCATATGTCTTCAAATCTTGAATACTCACATTCTTAGCATAAAGAGAAAAGTCATCTGCCCGGACACATTTGTAATCCTTTTCCTTGAAATACAACCCTTCCCTTCGGGTTATCAGTGGGTTTTTGGCAAATCCATTTAGCAGTGTTCGAACATCACTTGGCATTACCTACAGAGGTGAAATAGGCCAGGTCAGAAAAGCATGGCCCTGTAGCTGAAGAGTTTTTCTCCAATTCCCGCCAAGCCCTGGAAGTCCAGCAACCCACTTCTAAAATAAACACACAGACACTTACATTATTTAAACTGTTTGGCCTAATGGCTCAGGCTTCTTGTTATCTAGTTTCTGTATCTTAAATTAACCCATTTCTATTAATCTATACCTTGTCACGTGGCTCGTGGCTTACCGGTACCTTACATCTTGCTTTTCATGGTGGCGGCTGGCTGCGTCTCTTCCACTCCACCTTCCTGTTTCCCCAGTTTTCCTCTCTGCTAGTCCTGCCTATACTTCCTGCCTGGCTACTGGCCAATCATCATTTTATTTATCAATCAATCATAGCAATACATTTACAGCACAGAGAACATCCCACAGCATGGCCCACTGGCCAGTCAAATTTGGTTGACTACCTTTTTAAATGGCCTGAAGGCTGGGATTGAATGGTTTTCACTTTTTAAAAATGACTGGAAAAAAAGAACAGCTCTTTGTGACATGTCACCATCACATGAAATTGAAGTTCCAATGTCCATAAAGTTGCATTAGAGGATGCCTACTCTTTTAGGCATTATCTACGGCTGCTCTTCCAACTACAGAATTACTGATTGTGGCAGACTATGTGGTCTGGAATCCTAAAGCACCTCCAATGGCTTTTTAGTAGAAAAAGGCTTTTTTTTTGTTTAAAAGTCATACCTCCAGGAAAGGATTTTCTGAAGAGGATTCCAATAGCACAGGAAATCACCTCAGGAATTGGCAAATGGGGTCACAGGAAATTAAAAAGTTTATGTACAGCAAAGAAAACAATTGCCAGAGCCAAGGGACGGAACACAAAAAAGCACAAAACAAACGCCAACTACACACTGGCCAAGATGGACACGCCAAGGGTGCTGTAGAACATTAAAATGTGTTATATTTGTTTTTACTGTGGAATCTTTGTTTAATAATGCAAAGACGTGCTACGTTTGTTTGATTAAATAAATTCACCTGCAGTCAGGAGGCTGAGTCAGCAAGTAGCTGACAGGAAGTGGTAGGGAGGAACCAGTGAGCAAGGACTTTTAAGTGAGGGTGGCAGGAAGGACTCTGGGTATTTTGTAAGACACCAGCAAAGGAGCTACTTGCTACTCAGGCTCTCTGAGCGAGCAGAATTCCACCTCAACCTTGGAATCTTGAGTTCTTTAGAGGGACAGAGATCTAGATAAGTTCCCTTAGTAGCTTTGAAAGAGTCGGTGCCTGAGGGAACAGAATCCCCTCAGGTTGTGGCCCTTGCTGTGAACTGCTGCTGGTATTGACAACAGCATTGCAGGGGCTGATCAGGACAGTCGTGGCTTGAGGGGCAGCCATTGTAATTAATAATAATAATAATAATAATAATAATAATAAACACAAGGGTATACAAAGAATTGCAACACTCAAACGCCAAAATCCCCAAATCAGCCAATCAATCAATCAATCAATCAACTGAATAGATGATTCTTGGAAAGACACATAAAAAGGCCAAATACTAAACAAATACTTGAAAAACTAACATGTATCTGTCAGAGAAATGCAAATTAAAACTGCTTTGAGGGGCTGGAAAGATGGCTCAGTAATTAAGAGCACTTTGCACAGTTCCTAACATCCATATCAGGTGGCTCACCACTGCCTACAACTCCAGCTCCCGAGGATCTGAAGCCCTCTCCTAGCCTCCAAGAGCACTGCACTCAGATGCACACATAAACGGATATACACACAGATCCATATATAAAAATAATAGTTCTGGGGGTTGGGGATTTAGCTCAGTGGTAGAGCGCTTGCCTAGCAAGTGCAAGGCCCTGGGTTCGGTCCTCAGCTCTGGGGGGAAAGAAAAAAAGTTCTGGAGAGATGGCTCAGTGGTTAAAAGTAATTGTTGCTCATGCAGAGGACCCAGATTCAATTCCCAGCGCCAACATGGTGGCTTACAGTTCTAGGGGCTACGAGTCTTCTGAATTCTGAAGGCACTATGTATATATGTGGTGCTTTGAGATTCCACCATAGACCAGTCAGAATAAGTATCACCGAGAAAACAAAACCAAATGAAGGCAGGGATGTAGCTCAGTTGGTGGAGTACTTGCTGAGCATGCCCAAGCTCTGGGTTTAGTCCCCAGTACTACATAGAGCAGGCATGGTGTTCCATGAATATGGTCCTCCATGAATACAGTCCTAGCATTGGGAGGCAGAAGCAGGAGGTTCAAGGTCATCTTTGGTTACCTAGCAGGTTGCAGGCTAGTCTGGGCTATATGAAACCTTTTTTTTTTTATATAAATGGAAAAGGAAGAAAAAGAAGAAAACAACTACCAATAAATGTTGGGAAGGATGTGGGGAAAGATAAGAGGAACTCTTAATTCACTGCTGGTGTGAATGTAAACTTGAGCAGCCACCATGGAAATCAGTATGGAAGTTCCTCCCCAAAAAACTATACCTAGAGCAGGGTGGTGGTGGTGCACGCCTTTGATCCCAGCACTTGGGAGGCAGAGCCAGGCGGATCTCTGTGAGTTGGAGGCCAGCCTGGTCTACAGAGCGAGATCCAGGACAGGCACCAAAACTGCACAGAGAAACCCTGTCTTGAAAAACCAAAAAACCCCAAACAAACAAACAAACAAACAGCTGCACCTGGAAGGACCACGTGACCTAGCTCTACCACTCTGGGGAACATAGGATGGAAGGACTTTGAACCCACACAGCCAGCACAGACAGGCAGGTACATGTTTATTGCTGTAGTCGTCACAACAGCCAGGAAATGGAACCTGCCTAGATGCCGGCCAATATATGAATGGATAAAGGAAACGCAGTATACAAACACAATGTAGTTTTATGCAGCCATAAAGAAAGTGAAATTGCTGCACATGGCGGCACACGCCTTTAATCCCAGCACTTGGGAGGCAGAAGCAGGCGGATCTCTGTGAGTTCGAGGCCAGCCTGGGCTACCTAATGAGGCCCTGTTTCAGGGAGGGAAAAAGGAAAAGAAAAATGAAATAACGACATTTGCGGAAAAGTAGCTATAGCTGGAATCATTGTGTTCAGGGTTAATAAAACAGGCCCAGAAAGACAATCACCACATTCTTTAAAATCTATCTATCTATCTATCTATCTATCTATCTATCTATCTATCATGTATACAGTGTTCTGTCTGCATATACACCTGCACACCAGTAGAGGGCGCCAGATCTCATTTTAGATGGCTGTAAGCCACCATGTGGTTGCTGGGAATTGAACTCAGGACCTCTGGAAAAGCAGCCAGTTCTCTTAACCTCTAAGCCATCTCTCCAGCTCCCTCCACCCCCCACCCCCACCCCATTTTCTTTTATATATAGAACCTGGATTTAAAACTATGTGGATGAGGCTGGAGATACAGCTCGGCAGGTAAGAGTGCTTGCAGAGGAACTAGGTTCAGTTCCCACTGTCCACCAGCCCTGTGGCTACCAACAGTCTATAATTTAAAGGCTCTGAAGCCCTCTATCGCCCTCTGTAGGTACTGCATGCACATGGCATGCAAACATGCCGACAGAAATAAAACCAAATCTTTACAACTATGTGTATGTATATATTTACTTCCGTGTGTGTGTATAGGTGACAAAATTAGAAAGGGGCTCATAAGGAGGGAGGGATATCCCTTAAAGAAGGTGGGAAATAGGATAATGGGATACACATGATAAGAAAACAGAAGGAACTGAGAGAGGAAAGGAACCTGCGGAAGCAGGAGAGGGTACAGAGAAGGGCATTGTGGACAGGAATGAATGAATGAAACCTGGGTGGACACAGGAATAGCACGTCTGTTCAGCACCACCAACACAACACAGACTGGAAAATGACCTATGCCTGGGAGTAGAGAGAGTGCTCCCCTATAAATGTATGGGGTAACCTGAGACAGTAGAGGCAATATAGACATATTAAAATCATATCAGAAAAACCAGGCCCAAGAAATATATACAACAGACCAAGGAGAGTCTCCCTTGCCCAGACTCCACACTGAGATCACATTGGTTCCTACTGACCCGACCCTGCCCCACCCATCTACCAATCTGTCTAGACCTGGCCCTGCCCTCTTGCCCCTAGAGCTGGTCTCAACTCTGAAGCTTTCCCCTCAAACTTGTGATCTGAAGGAGTCTAACTAGTCACCAAAGTTTCACCAGATACTTTCTCAAAGCTCTGGTTCTGTTAATTTATCAATATCTATTATCAAATATCTACTGACTTTTTTTGTTTGTTTGTTTGTTTTTGTTTGAGACAGGGTTTCTCTGTGTATCTTTGTGCCTTTCCTGGAACTCGCTCTGCAGACCAGGCTGGCCTCGAACTCACAGAGATCCACCTGGCTCTGCCTCCCGAGTGCTGGGATTAAAGGCGTGTGCCACCACTGCCTGGCTCTACTGAAATTTCTACTTCCCTGATTTTCAGGACTTATGAAAACTCTTGAACCCTGCTGTGGTTTCTTAATACTTTATTGCTATTCTGGAACCATACATACACACATGCATATGATTACATGTATATGCACACACACATATTGCTGTGTGATCCAAGAGTAGTTGATATTAGTAATTAAGATGGGAATAAAACAGCCCGTGTTCACCTCAGTCATGGTTACCGAGGAAAGCAGGCGTATCTATCAAGTTGATACCACAGAAACTATTGTACCTTGTGAATTTATCATTACTCAATAAATTCTGACATTGTTGAGACAAACATGTTCATATTTTTTACATAGTTCATTCACAACACATTTCTGAAGATGACATGGTAAAAACCTATACTTTGTATGCTAACCTAAAAAGTTAGTTTTAAAAGAGTTTTCTTTTTTTTCCTCTTACACTAAATCCTGGTGAGGTCACACACAGGCTCCTTTCATGGAGTTTGATGAGGGCCGCACTGTCCACATGCTTCGTCCCTAGTAGGGTATCTAACAGTAAGTTTTGTAAGTGACTCATGCTTCCTCAGCTCTGAACCAGGAACTGTCTGTCGTCGAAGCCTCCACGTATGAGTATACAAGGGCCTCTGATACTTCAGTTTTAGTGATCAATGGGTGTCCTTTAAAACCCTGGAAGAGTGAAAACGGCAGTCCATCATCTAGGGTTCACCAATACCCAGGGGAAAACAAAAACAAAAACAACAACAACAAAAAACTACAGAAAAATCAGAGTTCACAGACTGGCTTATGAAGCAGAGTTTGAAGAAAAAAAAATCAGAGCCTCAGCATTTTTAGGTATGTAATGATTTACATGAGAATTACCTGGGATTTAAAAACACAAGTCCATGCCTATCATCTCAGGTACTCTAGGGGCAGGAAGGTCATACAAGGTCAAAGCCAGAGAGAGACCCCGTCTTTAAAAAAAAAAAAAAAACTAAAGCTCTGCG
>CABHPQ010136727.1:0-16939 GCA_902168405.1 Peromyscus aztecus
TGTGACATATAAGGACTTCAGGTGGGTGTACAGAATCTCATTGAATACATTTTCTCTTAATGAAAAAAGAAATGTTGTCAACACTGTGACAACACTGTGTTGAACCTTAGCCAAGCTAGTCCAGATTTGAGAACTAAATCTGCTGGATAAAGAGACCTGACCAAAGGGACTTGTTCTTAAGTTGTATGCACTTTCTTTATTTCTAAATAAACCAGATACACCAGAGATTATAGACACATTATTAATCAGGACTAGATCACAGATTAAGCAGGTATGACCCAACAGAGCTTCCTAAGTCTCCTGATCTAGCCATGGACCTATAGGATACCTGTGACATGGTGATCTTCAAGAACAGTGGAAATTACACCCCTGAGCAGTCTGTGAGGCCCACTCACCAGCAGAGGCTTTCTCACAGTGCCAGAACTGCTCTCTTCTCTCAACTAAGGACCCTGTTATTGGTGTTAGCCTATTTTTTGCAAATTCTCACAAGTTGAGTGTTTTGGAAATAACTAAGTTATTGAGATAGTTGAGATATACATGTTTACAAAAGCTCAGACTTTCAGTATTTAGATGGCTCAAAATGTAAAGTTATTGCTGATAAGGCTGACAACCTGAGTTATTTCTCATATGGTGGAAGGAGATAACCAACTCCTAAAAGTTATTTTGTTTTCCACATGTGCGCTGTGCACTGTGGCAGTCCTCTCTTTCTCCCTCTCTCTGTCTGTCTTTGTCTGTCTGTCTGTCTGTCTCTTTCTCTCTCAAGACCATATATTTCAGGTCTATGGGAGATAAAATCTTCAGGATTATTGACAAAAACAATACAAAATAATAGTAGCAGGTAAGATTTGATATTCTTCCACTGGGATCCAAATACAAGTTTCTGTGTGTATGGGTACAATTCTAGGCACATTGGTCAAGGTAGATAATTGCCTACTTGGCAAGCTCGGGATTAAATATGGAAGTGTTTGAAGATTTGCATTAAAATTCTCCTTCTAATACCTCTTTCAAAATGACATTCAGAATTCATCTCACACAGGATGCTTCCTTGACAGCTTTGGCAGAGAGACTCATCTTTTCTACTTCAAATGCTGTTATTGAGAAATGTATTTTCTTTTCAAATTTACATAAGGTTTTCATAAAAGAAAAGAAAGAGAGAACTAGTAATATAGATTAGGACAAAGCAACCCTGAAGAAGTTATTTTTGTTTGAGACTTTATATTGGAGCACTAGAAACAGAGTTGTACATGCCTATCCATCAGTATAAATAACTCAGGGCAAACTCGTTTTACCACTTCCATTCTCATTGTATGCATTGAAAGGGTAAGATGAGAAAATGTCTACATAGAATTATGCTGACATTGGCATTTCTTTATAACAGGTAGGTGAATGGAAGTTCAATTTAATCATCTTTATTAACGGTATACAAAGCTAGAGCCACAGAGAGTAAACAAATAAACCCACTAACAACAGAGATTTCATGATGCATTGCACCTGCTGCCCACATATACCAATGGCTGATCCTTGATATAGGACAAATCTTGTTGCAATGAACACATTTAAAATCATTGTGGCAAAAGCGTTTGATGCAAAACTTTTGTCTTAATAGAATATATAATCAATTTGGCATTCATTATATGTGATCAGCAAAACTACAAAAATGGAGCATTGTGTCAGAACACTATATTACAGATCTAAGTTTGCTACATACCATGAGGGATAAGGAAAGCATGAAGGATGAAATCAAATTTGAAAAGGAGTTCTGAAGAAGAGGTTGGTATTGGCAGTGGGATAACTGACAGGCAAAGAAGAAAACTGCAAGGAAGAGATTAAGAGCAACAGACCACTTGTAATGTCCTGTGACTTCAAACACATACTGATGAGGGACTTCCTAGGGGTGCGGTGGGATCTTGTCTATTTTCATTTAAGAATGGATATTAAGGCTCACCTGGTCTACAGAGTGAGTTCTAGTACAGTCAGGGCTACATAGAGAAACCCTGCTTTGAAAGCCAAAAGAAAAGATGGAAAAATAAACAATGGATATTAGAAACTATGGTTATCATCATTGGAATGTGGCAGTGGAAGGAGGGGGACTTTCAGCTTTCTTACATTCCCTTAAGACCAAGAAATAGGTAGCATTTGATAGAGAGTAAGTGGATGCCCTTCTTTCTAAAAGAAAGTAAATCACTCTTAGGATGAGTAATCAGTCTGAAAGGAGCCTTTTACAGAAACAGCATTGACCATTCTGCTCTACTCCGCCTCATGCATCTGCATTTTCCTGCTGCAACTAGGAGCAAAATGCACCTTAAGTTCACTCTCCATGACATTAAGATGTAGATCACGAACTCAAAGTATTTAGGATTCAGGTAGAACACATGTGCAACAATAAACATCAAAAAGCCTGCAGACACTCTGTTCACAATGCTTCCAGCAAAGATAGAACTACAAAAACTCTAAAATTACTTTGTGACAAAATTCTTGCATACAGCTACATTTTTCACAGGCAAGTTTTGAAATTCTGTTTTAAAACAATCTGTAATCCCCCTATGAAAATCCAGTTTATTTTCTAAATATGTCTTTTGGGTTGATTTGTTTGAAGGTAACAAGAATTTTTTTATTTGTTTTCATTATCCAAGTATTTTATATTCAGAAACTCTGTCCATTAATGTCATCTCATTTTATATAGATATTTATTATTGCTCTTTAAAATACCAGCCACTTACTTTATGTTGAATTCAATAAACTCTTTATTCATGCCCCGAGGGAAGGATCTCTATATAAACTAATCCTTTTAATGGTACGTAGATGGTTTCTGTAAGTCATTTAGACCACATCAATGTTTAAATAATTTCTAGGGTTAAACTTCTTTTAGACCTTGTGATTGAAAAGCTTGGCTTCAAAAACTTTTATAGTCTTGTAAAAGAGAAAAAGATTTAATGGCAATACTGCCTGAAAATCAGAATTGTTACATTGAAAAGTGAAATTGCAAATGAAAAATTCTTTTTCTTACTAGGTTGATCTAAATTTTAGATTAACAAGAAGATTGGAAGGACAATAATGTAAACACATCTTTTATGTGTTTGAAGTGGGAAGTATAGAAAATATCACTTGGGTTGAAATCAAGATGGGGTTTGGTTTTCAAGGTCTGGAACTGGAATTCTGAAGAGAGGAGCCAATGAGAAAGGTTCTAGGTGGTCTGTGTACATGATGCTCATTGCTCTGGAGGTCCTCATTACTGAGACACTTGGAGCAGAGTCCCAAAACAGAGACAGATGTAAGAGTTGGAAGATATTTTTGTCATTCATGAGTGCATCACTCAAGCCCTGGGCTTAATGGTGTTTTTGGTAGAATTCTAGCATCTTAAAAGACTAAAGAAAGAAGCTCATGAGATTGAGGCCAGATTGGTCTACACAGCCTGACTATGTTGGAACAGTGAGAAGGAAGGAAGGAGGGAGGGAGAGAGGGAGGGGTGTGTGTGTGTGTGTGTGTGTGTGTGTGTGTGTGTGTGTGTGTGTGTATAATGTGATTGTGATTGAAAATCTTGGCTTAAAAAACTTTTATAGTCTTGTAAAAGAGAAAAAGATTTAATGGCAAAACTGCCTGAAAATCAGAATTGTTACAGTGAAAGAGAGAGAGAGAGAGAGAGAGAGAGAGAGAGAGAGAGAGAGAGAGAGAACTGACTGATTTGGGATGATGAATATACAGCAAGGCAGTTAGAGTCCCTGCCCTCCAAATGTAGTAGGAAGCTCTTCCATTCTCTGAATTTCATTCAAGGTGGTTGATGAGAGTGTCTTCACTGTGTAGAGATATTTATGTCTTTTGTCACCTGAATTCATCTGATGTATGCCCTTTATTTCCAGAAAATATTCTCAGTTATTAATAAGTCCTTCACTGAACTGAAAGTGGGGTGATATTTTGTCCTTCTGAAAGGCAACATTGGTGGAGATAGGCAATTTGAGCATCTGTAGGTATGTAGGGAGTTCCACCCTCCACAATGTAAAGTGTTATTTTGTTTATTTATATATTAATTAGTTTTTGTTCCACAAATGTATACATTCACTACAATCTCTTATATTTCATCTTTCAGTAGCTCCTTTAATCTAGATGTAGTGGATAACAGCCTTCAAATTGCAAAGCATGTAGCTCAGACATGATTCAGGAAAATACAAATAGTGGTAGAATAAATCCTTTCAACTCATTTAATCATTTTTTATGTTTTATTTATTATTTGAGAATTTCATACAACATATTTGTTATCCTGTGATTTCTTCTCCCCTAACTCCTTCCATATTCTCTAACCACCCATTTTAAACTTCCAAATACATTTATTTAGATAGAAAGTCAGTTTATAACGTGAATATTGAAAAATTATAAATTTGAATGGGTGAATACTTATTTACTTTGTATGGTACCAAAAAGCAATAAACAACAAATTGTTTCCAAGAAACAAAGTTAGATTTAAATTTTGTTTAAACACAAAATGGAAGAGATAAAAAGAGGCTCTGAAATGGAAATTGATTGCTATAATGCCTAGTACTCCCTATCTGTTATTCTCACACTCCAAATGTTATAGTTTTTCACTAGCAAAAATGTAAAGATTTGAAGTTGCAGATTTCTTTCTTCTTATTTTATTAAAAATATAAATAAAAATATTTAGTAAAAGACAGGATATTTATTGGCATTGGTATTGTTCAGGTCTTATTTAGCTATCCATATTTTTGAGGTATCATGGGTGTAGGTTCCCAAGAGACATGCTATTGTGGAAGGATAAAATTTTATAGGGCCCATCCCAAGACAAATAACTACAGGCATCAAATGACTGTTGAGAGAGGGAGAATTGGTCTCTTCTAGGGATGAGCCCCTTAATTGGTTGTGCAACACAATTTGGTCAGCTCTAAAATCATATACAGACAAGTAACAGTAAAGGGACTAGGCAGGTCATATTTATACATTTATGCACATATAAATATGTACATATGAAACACTACTTATCAATGAAAAATATGTCATCAATTTGAGAGCTATGGAGTAAGTTGGAATGGAGGGAGGATGAGGGGTAAATGATGTAATTATTTTTTAATTATATTTTTAAAAATAAAACAAAGACAGAAAATATCTTCTTCTAGTAGTCTTTTCTCCAATTGCCTTCTTTATTCTCCATTTAAACTCATATATGCCTCAGAAAAGATCTTCAAAATTTCCACATCTTCTTTACTGGAAAAAGGCCTGTGTATTGGATCTTTGCAATAATAGTAAAATCAAAAATTACTTAGGTTGGTCATCTCTAAACTAGACTGAACCCACTGCCATGCCTTTCATCCATCTACTATTAGTAGAACCTTGTGAGCAGTCCCCTGTTCTGCACTCTGTTTCCAAGTTCTCATTTTATGCCTCTTCTGAGCAGATTATGTCTGAGCATTCAAGCCTGCCATTACTTGATAAGTACAGTAAAAACATTCCTTTGCGCCCTCAAGATTTAAGCATCTCTTCTGATGCTGTACCAGTCCAGCTGCCACTTGGCCCT
Organism: Peromyscus aztecus; assembly: GCA_902168405.1. NCBI lineage: Eukaryota > Metazoa > Chordata > Mammalia > Rodentia > Cricetidae > Peromyscus > Peromyscus aztecus. The sequence goes on from CABHPQ010136727.1 coordinate 5,522, forward strand.
CCCCACACATATTTTGCATAGATAATGCATTTTCATTTTAAGAGTCATCTGTTGTTTTGATTCTCTCTCCCAGAGCAGTTTGATTTCCTGTCTAGTAAAATCACTGTCATAGCAGCTCTTTCTATTCTAGTTTCTGTAGCATTTGACTAGCAATAGAAGTCTGATGCTGAGACATCTTGCCACCCTTAGGACAAAAAAAAAGGCTGCACATTTCCAGGCAGGAGCATATCAATCAAGCTTCCACTTATCACTGTAGAAGCCAATTTGGCAGAGCTATGATGTTGGGATCTGCACTGACTTTGTGAGTGATTATGACGCACTGCCAGGTGTAAGCGATGCTCCTATTGCATGATGATTTGATTTTATTCACTTTTGCAATTACTGTAAAAAAATAGTGTGTTAACTTGGACAAAATAAATTTTCATCATCATAACAAAATTTTAAAGTAAGGAAAGAGTGATTAGAGAGTGACATAAAGGGGTAAAATGAAGAAAAAATGCAATCAAATAGGGATATTGACTCAGTGCCAAATGTACGGCTCACATTGAAATGATCGTTTTCAGACAAGACAGCCTGTTGATGGGCCCATTTTTACATCAAGATGTTTATCTGTGCATGAAGTTGTAAATATTATTCTTACGAAAATGTACTGGAGTTTTAAAGTTGTAAAAGACACAATATATATTTATATAAGTTGCTATTTGTATCATTGTGACCAATATTTGTGCCAAATATATGAATGGGAGTGGGTCCATCTCTTGGAGCTTGGAAAAAGTATTAGTGGCCACGTCTTCAAAACAGAGGCTCCTTTCTTCTCCAGCAACTGTTCACTGTGAACTCATCCTCATTAGGAGTAGCATTGAGATGATACACTCCATTTATGCCAGAATTTTGGCTGGCTTGACTTTGTGTAGGTCTTGTGATGGTTATCGCAGCTGATATGAGTTCATAAATTTGAGGCTTCTTCATGATACAAGCTGGAACTGAGTAGATGTTGCAGGTATATTGTATCTTGCAAAGCCTGGCCACTATATTCTCTTTAAAGGGAAATATTATTGACATCTTGCACTAAATGTTCATTTTTATAATAAAATTTTATTATCTCTTGTACTTCCTCCACATTCCCAAGTACTTCAGAGAAAGTACAGATGTTTATGAAGGCGAACATTAGATTTGGCATAACCATGTTGCCTAAGGGAATAGTCATGAAACCAAAGAGGAAATGAAATATAAACAAAGTTTGCTGCATGAGCTAACCTTTAAAGATAACCATCTCATATTTAGGTACTATGGACCTGTGATTGGTTTGAGTCTCTGTGCCCTATGTTTTAGGCTGATTGAGTGATTCTTGAAGGAAAATTGGATATTCCAAGAATGCTTCCTATTTTGTACTGCTCATGACAGAGATACTGTTATTTGTATATTAAGGGGTACATATAGCTGGCATTATAACAGCACCATTAATAAAACACCAATATTAATATATGTCCAATTAGAAATGATCTAAGAAGACATTATGAAAAGACAGTCAATATTGAATTAATAATATAGCACAATATATCTTAATTATACTGTTTTATTTAGAGATTGAATCAAAATGTGAAGTAGTGATATTCCTTTTAGCAACTACTGATTCACTTGTTAAGTTTCAACTCAGCATCTGGTATGACAAAAAATGAGCTGTTTTTCCTTTCATTGTAACTTCCATTTTGAGAAAAAAATTATAATGAATGCAAAAACATTTGTAAATCTAAAGTGGTTTTAAAAAGTATATTTTTAAAAAGAGAGTAGGAATTCTGGGCAAAAAGAAAATCTCTAACACTAAAAATTCACTTCATTGGGTTAACTTTCTCTGGGTTCTAGAAGTGATGGAAATGTGTAGAAATCTTAGCACAGAAATGATGCTGGGGGACAAAGGATAAAGAAAATGTGTCTCCTAACTTCTAAAATATTTAAAAAATCTAACAAAAGAATGGATATTGAATATTTGCATCACAAAAATAATTATGACCATGGTAATGCATATGCTTTTTAGCTGTAGTTGTTTTACATTCTATGTAGATTTTGAAACAAGCATACCACGGAAACATAAAATATATTCTGACATGATTAAATTCAATAAAACTAAAATTTTACGTATTTTAGATTCTAAAGGAAAAATATATGAGCTGTTTTTCAGTTCTACCAAATAAATAAATGACTTGCTTTTCTATCTCAAAACAGAAATAAAATACATATATTCCTCTTGTCTAAGTTGTACAATCTGTATTCTATTATCTTTTCTTATTTTTATAATAACTTACACAAAAAGATCATTAGCATTGAATACATTAAGAGCAATTCCTCATTTTGTGTTTGATCGATTCACCATGATCACTGTCATATTCGCGGCATCTTTTTTATATTCCTAGATACATAAATATAACATGCTCGGTTCATATATTGTTACCTGTATGTGGAAGCTTTCAGGGCTGACCTTTTGGTATTTACTAACCAATTTGTGTGTTCTTCTCTGGGGCAAACTGTTTCTCCTGCTCTCAGTATTTTGTAGGTGGCAGTGGCTCTTTATCAGATGTTTTCTTTATTAGTTCCTCATCTATAGTAAGCTCAGACTAATAGTTAAGTGGAACAATACTGAGCCATTTGGTACTGACAAGACAGAAAACTTGCCTTGTCTCATACTGAACAAGCATTGCTTCTCATTTAATTTTAAAGATCTTTCTTACTCACAATATGAACAAATGGTATTGGTTGGCTTTGTTCACTCATTATCTTCATTAGTGACTTTTGCATGGTAGTGACCAAAATATTTCAGAGAATAAGTTAAGGAACAAATATTTATTTCAGCTCACAGTCTCAGAGGATTCAGTGCCTGCTTGCTTGACCACTTATGCTTGAGCATAACATCATGGCCACAGGGACCAAGGGTAGAGTATATAATTTGCTTCCTAATAGACAGAAGTAGAGGTTAGAGAAAGGACTGGGCCCACATACAACTTTCCAATACATGCTCCAACTAACTAGTGTCTTAAAACAAGCCCCACTTTCTAAGGATGCAAGAATATCACAAAATACTACCATTAAATGTATAAGTGGTCAGAAGAATCCTATGCTAAATATTTTACACTCAGTCAGTAAATTCTTATGCAGTCTCACATCAGAGCATAATTGGCTGGGTTCCTTTCCATATGTCACTTTCTAGTGTCTCCAAGCAAACATTTAATTTGCTGATAAAGACATATATATGCATGTGTGTTTGAGCACTTGTGTGTGCAGGGTACTGGTGTCTGTGTTTATGTCCATTTTTTTATTTTATTTTATAAATTAATTTCATTTTACTTATCAGCCATGGATTCCCTTGTTCTCCCCCCCCACCGCCTTCCCCCCAGCCCACCCCCCCATTCCCATCTCCTTCACGGCAAAGACTCCCCTGAGAATTGAATTCAACTTGGTAGATTCAGTCCAGGCAGGTTCAGTCCCCTCCTCCCAAGCCGTTCCCAAGTGTCCCTGTATAAGCCCCAGGTTCCAAACAGCCAGCACATGCACTGAGGACAGGTCCCAGTCTCACCGCCTGGATGCCTCCCAAACAGATCAAGCTAATCAACTGTCTCACTTATTCAGAGGGCCTGATCCAGTTGGGGGCTCCTCAGCCATTGGTTCATAGTTCATGTGTTTCCATTTGTTTGTCTATTTGTCCCTGTGCTTTTTCCAACCTTGGTCTCAACAATTCTCATTCATACAAACCCTCCTCTTTCTCGGCAATTGGACTCCCGGAGCTCCACCTGGGGCCTGGCCATGGATCTCTGCATCCGGTTCCCTCAGTCATTGGATGAGGTTTCTAGCATGACAATTAGGGTGTTTGGCCATCCTATCACCAGAGTAGGTCATTTTGGGCTTTCTCTCGACCATTGCCAGTAGTCTATTGTGGAGGTATCTTTGTGGATTTCTGTGGACCTCTCTAGCACCCTGCTTCTTCCTATTCTCATGTGGTCTCCATTTACCATGGTCTCTTATTCCTTGTTCTCCCCCTCTGTTCTTGATCCATTTATGTACATTTCAAGTTCTCAACTATTTAGATACTTTTTAAAAATCTCTTCAGGAGAACTGTGTCACAGGTATTTCTTTCTAATTGCATTTACACATCTTGCCCTCCAAAGAGTAGTGCTTTCATCCCTCCCTTAGCAGATTTGCCCCTTTAGCTTCCTTTCCACCACTCTCATGTCTTTGTTAGACATTCTTCAAAGCTCTCATCATGGCTTTCTGAAAGCACTATTTCAGCTTTTTTTGTTCTTCAATTAATATTGTTCCCTAAAGTGGTCATGTTGATACTCATGGATTCAGTCACTGATGGCTCTTAAACTCTAGCACATATCTCTCTAAAGATATTCAAAAATACATAATTAAATGTCTATTTGATATGTGTACTTCTCTGACTCATAAGCATAGCAGGAAGCCACAGCTGATATCAAAATCTTTCTTCTGTGACATTGTTTTGGTGATGAGGTCTTTTGCTTCCAGTATTCAATATATATATACTTGCATTCCCAGGCTTTTGTAAGGCTTGCTAGATTCAGCTGGTATCTCTTCAATACACATATCAGCAGTAATTATTATAAATTAAATAAAAAGAACCCTTGCCATAACAATTGATCTATGGTTAGAGATAAGTAAGTCATTTTAATAGCAGCTATTAGTAATCTCAATTTGCATAATTCATTTTCATAGTTTGAATTCACACAGTGAATCACATTGTTCATTAAGCATCATTCAGTCAAAGAGCAGATATACTCATAACAGCAAATGCCTTGATTGGTGTCTGTCTAATTAGTAGATAACAGATCTACTTTTTATATTATTAGAAATATATGTATATTCTAATTATATGGATAGCACATCATTACAAAATATAATGTCTCCACAGGCTGGTGTCAACACACAGGGTCTTCACTTCACATGCATGCTATCTTGGACACCAAGTATGATGGGATATGATCGCTAATCTCTGCCTAAGCATGACATGATCCAGTTGCAGCCCAATCCTAGAATTATTCAGAAATTGGAAAGAGTAGACTTTCATTTTTCTGTTTCATTCAATAATATATTTCAAGGATTGACGATTTTGAAACAAGGTACTATTTGTGAATGGCTATATTCTGATTAGTAAATTCTACATCTAAAATAGGTATAACCCTGTGTTTGAGAGTGTTTTTGAGTAATTTCTGAGTTGATTCAAACCAAATGAATCTTGCTGTGGCCAGTGATGCTTTGCACGGCATCATTGAGCCCACCTCAATCTCCTTCACACAGTCGTGCCTCACTCTCTCCTTTAACTTTGCCTTTGTCTTTTTCTCTTTACATTTAGTTATTCATCCCCTAATCAGATTCCTTCAGCGTTGTAAAAGAATGGTCAAATATTTCCTAAGTAAGGCCATATTCTCCCTTCATCTCCTTTTCCTTAACTATTAAGTGTGATAATAGTAATACTCATACTAGAATGTTGTTTTGGATGGAAAAGAGTTAATATATTTAAATGGGTTAAGAAGATGGTACACAGAGCATCCAGTGGCAAACAGTCAGAACTTCATATTCATCACATAAAATACTTGAAATTATTCTTTATCATTAGCTCCATCATTAGTATTAATGCCAGCAGTAGTGCCACCGTTGATGTCATTAAAGCTTATTCTAAGAAAATGTACTTCAAACTAATTGCTGAATAAAAAGCTCCATCATTTTTCATTCTTAAGTGTATAATAAGAATCTCTATTTGACTTAGTCCTAATATCATAGCCATACATGATGGGAGAGACAGCTGCAGAGTTTCATCGTATTCTTAGGGGAGAAATCTGACTCCTCAAATCTTCAGGAAGTCCCTAAGTAGCTTAGGTGTAATATAAAGATAACTGATTTCTGAGAGAGTAGGGGGACTTTTTCATCCTCTTGACAACAAATCAGATATTTTTCAGGTCGAGGGTCTTTCCTGGCTGCACGAGCACAAATCCCTTACAGAATTCCTCAGGGTCATAGACTGGGAACATTCATATTACAGCCAAAATATCCTTATTTTGAGGGCGTTACAAAGGACTGAAAGATGTGAGGTCTTGCACCTTCATTCCAAATTAAAAGTAGGATAAGTTGAGGACAGCAAGTCACCTTATAGAGAAAGAATGAAAATGTACTCAAGAATGCTTATTCTCATAGGAAAAGAGGAGTGAAGGCATTGTTATACCTTATTGACAACTGGGAGTTTATTTCATTCACTAGTAAAATCCAACTTTAAGTTTAAAACATTTTTTTTCACACTGTGGCCTCTGCTGTACAAGGATACTAATTAAGCTAATGGATTTCATTTTATTATTTATTATATATTTTCATAATTTTTAGCATGCATCATTTTTACAATTAAATTTATTACCAATATTAATATTTAAATGGCATATTTAATAAGACACTATTCAAGCCTTAGTAAGGCTAAATAGACCTCTTATTTTCATTTTTTTCTTATTCTCTGATGCATCAAAAGTTTTCAGTTCACTTATATAACTCTAATTTGACACTTTCTAGCAATGCATCTATTTCTGTCTCCCTAAGCAGCAGATGTGGAGATAGATCGATAGAGAGATAGTAAATAGATATGCACAGAGACACACAGAATTCATTACAAATTTAAAAAACAACACCCTGTATGGATTGAGTACTATACATTCCATGTAAGAGATTTCAACTTCAAATTAATTGCATTAATTGGTTAATTGATTGATTTTGGTTTTCTTGAACAGAGTCTTTCTATGAATTCCACATTAGCCTCCAACTCATAGTGATCCTCTTACTCCATCCTCCTAAGCACTGTGATTAAAAGAGTGCAACATTATTCCAAGTTCAACTTGTATTCTGAAGCACAAAATATTGTAATATAATATTCATGCATCTAAATATTTTTAATTAAGTGATATTACTTGTTTCCCACATTTCTTATCATGCTCATCTATATTAACCATACCACTTAAGTAAAAGGCCATTTGTTTCTGATATGTGCTGTCTTGTTTATTAATTGATTCTGTATGTTGAGGAAAGTAGACTCAGATAATACAAATTATGGTGTGCCCACTAGGATAAAACTGAACTCATAGTGTATTACTTCAAAGAAAACCTGTCACAATTTCTTCATAGTGGCAGTCTAGAGTAAGTGGGATTCCGCAACTTGGAAGATTTAGTTTTCTTTCTAGCTGAAATATAATTAGTATATTTTAAAATAATGATATAATCAGGGTAGATATAATAATCGAGATATCTCAATATTTAAGTTCACTACTTATATCCACCTAACTTTACTGTGGAAATCACAGTGGGTTAAGTCCACCAAGTAGAAATCAGAGCTAAGGAGGATAGCAGATGGCTGATGTCACAGTGTATCTGCAATTTAATCCTAATTCCTACTGAATTAAAAAAGTGTCATCATGATACTTGTTTAACAAACCATGTGCTCCTTTTTTTTTTTTTTGGTTTTTCTAGACAGGGTTTCTCTGTGTAGCTTTGCGCCTTTCCTGGAACTCGCTTTGGAGACCAGGCTGGCCTTGAACTCACAGAGATCCGCCTGCCTCTGCCTCCCGAGTGCTGGGATTAAAGGCATGCGCCACCACCGCTCGGCGCAAACCATGTGTTCTAAAGACCAGAACTGAATGCTTTTCTGCTCCAGTTTCTTATTAGTTTCTCTTGGATGTTATCATCTGCACTCCCATAGTCCAAGAGCTGGGTGAGAGGCCAAAGACATAAATTCCTGAGAGGAGGAAAGAGTTCATCATGCAAAACTGTTGGAATTCTAAGCATTAGGTTCTCTCAAGCTTAGGATGAATTTTGGACAACTGTCCCAGCAAAAATCCCCATGCATAGGAGACTAGACTTTCCCTGGAGGAGGATAAGAGGATCTCCAAGGACAAAATCACAGCCAGATTCCTCATAAATGTGCTGGTGTTCACAGTCATCAAATAAAAAGTTAACAATTAGTTTGCATAGGTTATTGGCACTGTGAAAAGGGCCCCAACCATACACTCTGTTTTTTGTACACAGGGCTAACGTTCCTCCATTTTAGTGTGAGCATGGCCTTGCTGTTTGCTTAACAGAACACCTTTCTTATCCACTCAATTAATTTTACATTTTTATCTTAGGTTTCTGTGCCTCTGCCTGCCATAGTATAAGATTAATAACTGCCTCAAGTTACCTTTCTCCAAGTTATTAACACTAACATGTTTCCTACAATACTTTATTCTAGGAAGATAAACTTCTTGTGGAATGTAGATCCAGCAAGGCTTTCTCTGTTCTAGGCCACCAGAAAAATCATCGACTATAATTAGTTCTAGTCTCACCTATAGAAGGTAAGAACTATGACCACCTTTAGGCAGCTGCTGACTCAAGCGTAGGCTGAGTTTCTTCAGGGACTAGGAACCCAAGGATGTAAAGCTTCCTACAGTGTCTTAAAACAATCTACTGATGGCAAGATATTTTCTTAAATATCAAAGGCACAGCTTCATCATGGCATTTATTTATTTACTATTTATTTATTTATTTATTTACAAAAATCATTCTGGGATACTTTAGTTTTTTTCATAATTTGGAGTGTTATGTACAGGACCATAATTTCTCAAGGACTATGTAATGTGGCTCCTCATTCATCCATTATATTAACACATGGAATGATTTGAGAATTAAAATTACATCTGAGAATGAAGCATAGGGATAAAGCAAAAGGTTTTATCATTTTTAAATTATATGCTGAATGATGAGATTTATTATAAAGCCCTTGAGTCTTCATTCTGAGCCTAGAGTGTTAATCGTGTAGCCCTTTGGAATTAAAGAAGAGAAAATCTGTGATCTAATAGTTTCCAGATTAACTAGTGCTTTCTAACGTAAAATGAACAAGAGACCAAAATGTCAATTACCCTGTTTGTAGAAAGATAGAATTTAGTTGAGTTCAATTCACTGTCAGAAAGAGCACACGGTATTATATACATGGCAGAATTTACATTTAGTCATTGGATAAAAGAATGAGTGGGATCAAGGAACCATGTGCAGGGTGTTAACAGAAGCATGGAAGAATAAAGGATGGCCTTTACACTTAAAATATTCCTCCTGGATATGGGAAAGGTAGATACTTGAGTAATAAGTTGGACCGTGAGAGATGCACTGATAAAGTACAAACTCTAAGGAAAAATAGGAAGACATAACAAATGTTGAGTTAGGTGAGGATAAGTGACTGGAGTGTCACGGGAGTGGGCGTGCTGGAATTGGGTGTAGATGATGGGTAAATTCTGTGATAAGCAAAGGAGACAGAGAAATTTAAGGAAGGACAGCAGTCACATATAAAATTGGTTTTAATGTCATTTGTTCTCTGAAAATATTGCAATTGGCATGAAAATGCATTACCCTATGGTTTTGGATTGTTCAACTCTTCTAGGTAAAGATACAGGGCTCAATGAAGGGCAAAGTTGTAAAATCTTTCCTCTCAGTGGCAAACACGTATCACCTGCAGGAGCAAACAGCTGGAAGGACTTTCAGGAGCACTGCTAGAGTCCAGGCATTTGCTAGATTTTGACGTGTTCGTTTAGTCTGGGGTTCCAGAAAGGAAGCTGTAAGGACTTGTAAGTCTATGTTAAAAGCAGATGTCCATATATAATCTTACAGTTCAAAGAATTAGCCCAGGAAAGCAAGCTTGGAAAGGCCCCTTGGGTCCTAACTAGGAAAGTTGGTGGAAGTCCAGAGTCCTGTCTCCTGTTCACCTTGTCCCTGAGAACCTTTTCATTAAGCTCTTATCTCTGTTCATCTCTTAGCAATGTACATACTGTGCATGGCCCCTGCTGAGTTGAACACTGGGTTTTCTCTTCTCTCTCTGATATTTAAAATGCAGGTCGTATTATTAGGTTAATTGCTATGCCACTGGTTTCTATCACACCACAAATCATGAAAGCACCATTCATGAGGCGTCTTCATTGTCACAGGTTTGCAAATAGGCAGCATCAAATGAATCTCAAGGAATGCATAAGTGACATGTTGAAAGAGTTCAAGCAGGTACCAGAGTCTGTCTTCTAGATGACTTTGATTTGTGAACCAGAGCAAGGTCAGCTCTGTGCTAGACCTGTGGCCACAGTTGTGGACAATTAGGGCTTAAGTAGAAGAAAGGAATGAAGAAGCAGGTTATCAGCTCTTCCCTGACTGTGTCAACTATAAAGACTAACACAGGCTTTTGATAGGTTGAAACAAAATAGATAAAATAATCACTGAAGCTATGTTTTGTTACTAAAATGAATTGCAAGTTTGCCAGCCATTGGCATATATCTTGTTCCTTTTCTTGTTCAACTCATATTCAGACAGTCCTGTTGGTGAAACTATATGTTGGGGCATCTGACATCTGACCAGAAAGCCTCAACTGTACTCAAAGAATGACAGGCAGGCAAATAAGGAATTCTGAGAGCAGGAGAAGTAGTCTTACCTTGGGAAGAGCACACCAATTAGTTATCCAATACCATATGGTCAGCCATGAAAACATACATGTAAGTATTATTAAATAGAACAAGTATGTTATATTTAGGAATATTTATGTATATACATATATACTTGATACAATAATAAATGAAAAAAGAGAGCAAGGAGGGGTATTTGGGGATAACGAGAGAGGAAAGGAGTGAAAGAAATGATGTAATTAAATTATAATATCAAAAATAAAAGAAATAATTGAAAACTATTACTCATAATTCCACCTGCAAAAGTTTAAGTTGTGCAAAAGCATTTCCTAGTGCTGTTTTCAATGACAATATAAAATAAATTCATATAATATGTTAAAAATGATGCCTTTAAAAAAGGTATTGCTGACCTTAACCATGAAAATCAAGAGGGAAATTCTTCATTCTAAGCTAAGTACATTTTAGGAATAACAAGATGTATGCAGATTATTACTAAATTATTGTAAAATCAAAATCTTAAAGATAATACCACATTTGAATTAATGAAACTACATTATCGACTAGTTTTTTTTTGTTGTTGTTGTTTTTGTTGTTTTTTGAGATAGGGTTTCTTTGTGTAGTTTTGGTGCCTGTCCTGGATCTCACTCTGTAGACCAGGCTGGCCTCAAACTCACAGAGATTCACCTGGCTTTGCCTCCTGAATGCTGGGATTAAAGGCGTGTGCAACAACTACCTGCTAACTAAATTTTTATATATTTAATATATTGTTTTTTACATTAAAATATGTTGCAATAGCAACATCATCACTTTAATGTTTGCTTCACATCTCAGCAATGACATATGTGGCTACTCTGCAAACACATTTCTTAAGATGGAATACTCTTTTCAGAGAGAAAGACTGTATTTATTTATGATTATTTATCTATCTATTTATTTATTTATTTATTTATTTATTTATTTATTT
>CABHPQ010136728.1:472-23446 GCA_902168405.1 Peromyscus aztecus
AAGACTTCTTAGAAATCACTTTTCATCTTAACTCTGAAAGAAGAATTTAACCGAAGGGCGGAGATTTGCTTGGCCAAGAGACCACCTTGTACAAATCCCAGGAAGAATTGGGGAAGAGAACTTGGCAGTGAACTGGATATTAAGTAATTCATTGTGGTTGGAAGAAAACGTAAGTAATACACAAATGTAGTTCAGTATGGCTTGTGCAATAGTCTGGAGTGCAGAAGCTGAAGACGGAAGAGGAACCTTACAAGCAGCTTTAAACCTTGCTGTTTTATAGAAGCAGAGGTAATTTCACCGGACAGGAAATTCTGGTAATTGCCAACAGGGGGCGATATTTACTCCCATTTGAATAACGCTCCCCTCTCTATCACTATGCAGCACAATAGTCATTGCAGTTGAAAAGTAAACTTTATACAAAGATCTGGTTAACCTTGAAAGGAAGTTGTATCCATTTCTAGTCAAAGTTCAGATGTTACGCATTGTTTCCTTATGTGTACATTGCTGAGGTTCCGTTCTGTTCTTTAATACCCGTCTACTTGTCTTTTCAACCAGAGACTTGGGTTTATTGCACAAGCTCATGGCTGTACCCCTAATCTGTAATGGTGTTCAGATGAGTTCCATTGTCGGATTACACTGTGCCAGAGTCAATTCATCAATCCTGTCAGGAGCTCTCAAAAATACACACAAAATTCCAGGGAGTTGTGTAACTATTATTTTCATCTGGTTTCACGTTGCCCTGTTTTTCTTCTTCATACGGATCTAGTAATTAACCTTCCCGGGGGTTTAGCATGGTGAAAACCTTGGATGTACCTCCAGCCTTGGAGACTTCAGAAGAGAGACTGACGTCATTTTTCTGGGTTGCATTTAATTTACAATATAGATATCACCTAGGAAGATGTGAAGGTAGCCTGGCTGTGACAAGTCTCCAAGGTTGAAAGATGGACCACCGCACAGTGACTTAGTTCCCGCTGACTCTTTTGTCCAAACCCTAGCAAGATTCTGTGTTCTTACTTGCTTCCTCCTTTGCACTCCACACTAAGCACCGTGTGTCACCTTTAAAAGAGAGTCAGAGGGACTTCTCAGGCAGAGGTGGCAGCCTCCACTGTCCCATTTCTGTGACTTCCTAGCATGACTTTACGAAAATTAACTAAATTACAGCTACATTTAAAAATAAAGCTTGTTTCTGTTGTTTGGAAATTTCATACGTACATGCAGTGTGTGCTTATTTATTTATTTTGGTTTTTGAGACAGGGTTTCTCTGTGTAGCCTTGATTGTCCTAGAACTAACTCCATAGACCCGGATGGCCTTGGCCTCCCAAGTGCTGGGATTAGAGGTGTGTGCCATCACCACTGGGCCATGTTGTGTGTTTTGGTCAAACACATCCCCCATTTCCTACTCTACAATTCTTTCACTCCCCCCACACACTTTTTCCTCCGAAATTAATGTTTTGTTTTGTTTTGTTTTGTTTTCTGTAAACCCATGAAGTTTATTTAGTGCTGCCAGTATGTGTAAGGGTGTAGGGTTGTCTGCTGAAGCATGGGTGGTCTCTCAAGGGCCTCATCTGTAGGTAGCAGTTTCTCTCCCACCTGCCTATTTCCAAATACCCAGCAGGTGCTTCCCAGATAACTGACTCGGAGGCTTATATTATTTATAAATGCTTAGCCAGTAGTTCAGGCTTATTACTAACTAGCTCTTACACTTAAGTTAACCCATACTTCTTATGTATGTTTAGCTATGTGGCTTGGTGCCTTTTCTCAATGTGGCATTCTCATCTTGCTTCCTCTGCATCTGGCCCTTCCTCTTCCCAGCATTCTTAGTTTGGTCACCCCACCTACACTTCCTGCCTGTCCAATCAGTGCTTTAATAAGCTAATTCAAATGACAAATCTTAACAGTGTACAAGAGGATTATTCCACAGCACTTATCCCTGAAGAAAACTGAGTCTTGTAACCTCCATCAATTGCCAATAGCTCCTCAGCTGAGGTTGAGACTGTGACCCCACACATGCTGGGATTTTTGTATGACTTGCTCTTTTCCCTCTAAGTCTTATAAGGTATAGTTTACAAAGATATTTTCCATGATAAATATAAATCCTATCTTAGACACTTGAAAATATATATATGAGAAAATGACCCGTTTCTATTAAAAAATATCAGCTGGTCTGCTGCCATCTACAGAATTCAGACTTCATAGGCTACCTTTCATATCTTCCCTCAATTAACTGGGCTTCTGTTGTTGTTTGTGTTTCCTTGTTCTGTATTTATTTTTCAATATGTGGATATGTGATAACCCTAACATGTATGTAGTCTGTGAGTATGATGGTGAATGAATGTAAATACCATTTTGGCTCTGAGAGAGATTGTAGCACAGTGAAAAATGTGGAAATATGGCATTGTGACAGAGGAGTAGAATTACAGACTTCCATTTTAATACGGTGTGAATCCAAGTATGCATTGGGTAGACCTTTCATGTCCACTGTGTCATTTAAAATAAATGAATAACCTAATGGATTAACCCTAGGCCTTTTTCCAGTGCTGAAATTTGTGACATTTGTAGTCTGCCTCTACTCTAAAGCCAGGACTGGGCTTAAACTCTCAGGTCCAGCTAGAACCAGTCCTGCAAATCTGGAACCCCTCTGTCTCTGAACTGTACCCCTTAAAGCCAGATTCACCATTCCCTTCCCCAAGGTCAAAGAGATTCTCTCATCTAAGTGAAAGGGCACATGCCCAGAACACTGAAGACCAGAACAGAGAGCAAATGCTATTTGCTTATGTCCAGCTTTCTCATTTGTTCAGCTCCACAAATCTCTAACTTTGTTTCTAATTTAAAGCTTCTCTAAGTCAACTATGTGAATCGCTATAAAAAGAAAGAGCCCCCACTGCTTTTTTTAGAAGAAGTCTAGCTAGTTAATATGGATAAAATGACCATCTAGGCCAGGAGCATGGCAGCAAGCAGGCAGGCATGGTTGATGGAGCAATAGTGGATATTTTACATCTTGAAATACAGCCATGAGGCAGAGAGAGCTAACTGGGAATGTTGTGGGCTTTTGAAACTTCAAAACCTACCCCTTGTGACACATCTCCTGTGGGGGGCTATCCCACCCCCATTTTCCCCCAGGGTACTCAAACAGGAACAGCATGAAATATTAGATAGAAATATAGTTAGAGAGAGACAGACAGAAAACACAGGATAGCCTCAGGAGGGCCTGGATCCTAATCCATCAGGCCCTGACTGTATCTGCCAAAGGGCTTTAAAAGGAATGCCAAGGGGTGGAGCAAAAGACCTCCCCCAGCACAGCCAAGTGCAGACTATCTCAAACACCTGGTGACCATGTACATGGTCAAGCCATCCCCTAATGCAGCCCTGCTGTGTAAAGCAAACTCAGATCTCACCAGGAAAACCTCTGTGGACACCAACAATCTTCCATAAGGCCACACCTCCTAATCCTTCCCAAACAGTTCTACCAACGGAGGACTAAGTATCAAACATGAGCCTATGAGGGATTTTCTCATTCAAACCACCATACTTTCCATGACATCTTAAAAGTTTTAGTTTCTGTATTAATTACCCTCATCATCTCTTTTTTTAATTTTTTAAAATTTTTATTTATTTATTTATTTTTCTATTATCAGCTTGATACAGTATAAATTCTTATCCTAATGGTGATAGTGAAATGTTTCATTGAGGCTTGCCCAGTAATTGAGTAAAACCAAAATTTATTATAAGCCACAGTCAATTTAGTGTCACCCCTGCTGTATAGCCTCTCTGGTTCTGTGGGTTGCAGTCTGATTGTTCTTTGCTTTATATCTAGTATCCACTTATGAGTGAGTACATACTATGTTTGCCCTTCTGGATCTGGGTTACCTCACTCAGGATGATATTTTCTAGTTCCATCCATTTGCCTGCAAATTTCATGCTGTCATTGTTTTTCTCTGCTGTGTAGTACTCCATTGTGTATATGTACCACATTTTCTTAATCCATTCTTCAGTTGACAGGCATCTAGGTTGTTTCCATGTTCTGGCTATTACAAATAGTGCTGCTATGAACATAGCTGAACATGTATCTTTGTGGTATGATGGAGCATTCCTTGGGTATATGCCCAAGAGTGGTATGGCTGGGTCTTGAGGTAGATCGATTCCCAATTTTCTGAGAAACCGCAATACTGATTTCCACAGTGGTTGTACAAGTTTGCATTCCCACCAACAGTGGAGGAGTGTTCCTTTGCTCCACATCCTCTCCAACATAGACTGTCATTAGTGTTTTTGATCATGACCATTCTGACAGGTGTAAGGTGGTATCTCAGAGTCGTTTTGATTTGCATTTCTCTGATGATTAAGGATGTTGAGCATTTCTTTAAATGTCTTTTAGCCATTTGTGATTCTTCTTTTGAAAATTCTCTGTTTAGCTCTTTACCTCTTTTTTAAAATTGGATTGTTCAGTATTTTGATGTCTAGTTTCTTGAGTTCTTTAGATACTTTGGAGATCAGTCCTCTGTCAGATGTGGGGTTGGTGAAGGTCTTTTCCCATTCTGTTGGCTGTCTTTTTGTCTTATTGACCATGTCTTTTGCCCTACAAAAGCTTCTCAGTTTCAAGAGGTCCCATTTATTAATTGTTGTGCTCAGTGTTTGTGCTGCTGGTGTTATGTTTAGGAAGTGATCTCCTGTGCCAATGTGTTCAAGAGTACTTCCTATTTTCTTTTCTATTAAGTTTAGTGTGACTGGATTTATGTTGAGGTCTTTGATCCACTTGGACTTGAGTTTTGTGCATGGTGACAGATATGGATCTATTTGTAATCTTTTACATATTGACATTCAGTTATGCCAGCACTATTTGTTGAAGATACTTTCTTTTTTCCATTGTATAGTTTTGGCTTCTTTGTCAAAAATCAGGTGTTCATATGTGCGTGGATTAGTGTCAGGGACTTCAATTTGATTCCATTGGTCTGTATGTCGGTTTTTATGCCAGTACCAAGCTGTTTTTTATTACTATAGCTCTATAGTAGAGCTTGAGGTCAGGGATGGTGATGCCTCCAGAGGTTGCTTTATTATACAGGATTCTTTTAGCTATCTTGGGTCTTTTGTTTTTCCGTATGAAGTTGAGTATTTTTCTTTCCAAGTCTGTGAAGAATTGTGTTGGGATTTTGATGGGGATTACATTGAATTTGTAGATTGCTTTTGGTAAGATTGCCATTTTTACTATGTTAATCCTACCTATCCATGAGCATGGGAGATCCTTCCATTTTCTGAGATCTTCTTCAATTTCTTTCTTTAGAGATTTAAAGTTGTTATCAACAGGTCCTTAACTTGTTTAGTTAGTGTTATCCCAAGGTATTTTATATTATTTGTGGCTATTGTAAAGGGTGATGTTTCTCTGACTTCTTTCTCAGCCCTTTTATCATTTGTGTATAGGAGGGCTACTGACTTTTTTGAGTTGATCTTATATCCTGCCACTTTACTGTAGGAGTTTATCAGCTGTAGGAGTTCCCTGGTAGAATTTTTGGGGTCACTTATGTATACTATCATATCATCTGCAAATAGTGAAAGTTTGACTTCTTCCTTTCCAGTTTGTATCCCCTTGATCTCCTTTTGTTGTCTTATTGCTCTAGCTAGAATTAAAGTACTATATTGAATAAATATGGGGAGAGTGGACAGCCTTGTCTTGTTCCTGATTTTAGTGGAATCACTTTTAGTTTCCCTCCATTTAATTTGGTGGTGGCTGTTGGCTTGCTGTAAATTGCCTTTATTATGTTTAGGAATGTTCCCTGTATTCCTGATCTCTCTAAGACCTTTATCATGAAGATGTGTTGGATTTTGTCAAAGGCTTTTTCAGCATCTAATGAGATGATCATGTGGCTTTTTTCTTTCTGTTGGTTTATATGGTGTACATTGACAGATTTTCATATGTTGAACCATCCTTGCATCCCTGGGATGAAACCTACATGGTCATGGTGGATAATTTTTTTGATGTGTTCTTGGATTCCGTTTGTCAATATTTTGTTGAGTATTTTTGCATCAATGTTCATGAGGGAGATTGGTCTGTAATTATCTTTCTTTGTTGCATCTTTGTGTGGATTGGGTATCAGGTTAATTGTAGCCTCATAAAAAGAGTTTGGTAATGTTCCTTCTGTTTCTATTGTGTGGAACAATTTGAAGAGTATTGGAATTAGTTCTTCTTTGAAAATCTGGTAGAATTCTGCACTGAAACCATCTGGTCCTGGGCTTTTTTTTGTTGAGAGATTTTTGATGACTGTTTCTATTTCTTTAGGGTTTATTGGTCTATTTAAGTAGTTTATCTGGTCTTGATTTAACTTTGGTATGTGTTATCTATCCATAAAATTATCCATTTC
The DNA here is from genome assembly GCA_902168405.1 of Peromyscus aztecus. NCBI lineage: Eukaryota > Metazoa > Chordata > Mammalia > Rodentia > Cricetidae > Peromyscus > Peromyscus aztecus. The sequence continues at coordinate 6,823 of CABHPQ010136728.1, forward strand.
TTTTAGATTTTCCAATTTTGTGGAGTAGAGGTTTTTGAAGTATGACCTGATGATTCTCTGGATTTCCTCGTTGTCTTTTGTTATGTCTCCCTTTTCATTTCTGATTTTGTTAATTTGGGTACTCTCTCTTTGCCTTTTGGTTAATTTGGCTAGGGGTTTGTCTATCTTGTTGATTTTTTCAAAGAACCAACTCTTTGTTTCATTGATTTTTTTTTTTGTATTGTTCTCTTGTTTTCTATTTCATTGATTTCAGCCCTCAATTTGATTATTTTCTGGCGTCTCTTTCTCCTGGGTGAGTTTGTTTCTTTTTGTTCTAGAGCTTTCAGTTGTCCTGTTAATTCATTGATATGGAATTTCTCCATCTTTTTTATGTGTGCATTTAGAGCCATGACTTTTCCTCTTAGCACTGCTTTCATAGTGTCCCATAAGTTTGGGTATGTTGTACTTTCATTTTCATTGAATTCTAGGAAATCTTTAATTTCTTTCTTTATTTCTTCCTTGACCCATTGGTGTTTCAGGTGGACATTATTCAGTTTCCATGAGATTGTAGGCTTTCTATAATTTTTGTTGTTGTTGAAATCTAACTTTAAGGCATGTGGTCCAATAAGATACAGGAGGTTATTCCAATGTTTTTGTATCTGTTGAGATTTGCTTTGTGACCAAGCATGTGGTCAATTTTTGAGAAGGTTCCATGGGGTGCTGAGAAGATGGTATATTCTTTTGTGTTAGGATGGAATGTTCTGTAGATATCTATTAAGTCCATTTGAGTCATAACATCTGTTAGGTCCTTTATTTCTTTGTTAAGTTTCAGTCTGGTAGATCTGTCTTTTGGTGAGAGTGGTGTGTTGAAATCTCCCACTACTAATGTGTGGGGTTTGATGTGCGATTTAAGCTTTAGTAATGTTTCTTTTATAAATGTGGGTGCCTTTGTATTTGGGGCATAAATGTTCAGAATCGAGACTTCATCTTGGTGGATTTTTCCTGTGATAAATATGTAATGCCCGTCCTGATCTCCTTCGATTGATTTTAATTTGAAGTCTATTTTATTAGATATTAGGATAGCTACACCAGCTTGCTTCTTAGGTCCATTTGCTTGGAAAGCCTTTTCCCAGCCCTTTACTCTGGGGTAGTGTCTGTCTTTGAAGTTAAAGTATGTTTCTTGTATGCAGCAGAAGGATGGATCTTGTTTTCTTGTCCATTCTGTTAGTCTGTGTCTTTTTATAGGTGAATTGAGACCATTGATATTGATGGATATTAATGACCAGTGATTGTTAATTCCTATTATTATTATTTTTTTTGTGTGTGTGGTAGTCTTGCATTTTCCTCCTTTGGTATTTGTTGGTATGGGATTATCTATTGCCTGAGTTTTCTTGGGTGTGTTTAGCTTCTTTAGGTTGGATTTTTCCTTTTAGTGCTTTCTGTAGGACTGGATTTGTGGATAGGTATTGATTAAATCTGGTTTTATCATGGAATATTTTGTTTACTCTGCCTATGGTGATTGAGATTTTTGCTGGGTATAATAGTCTGGGTTGGCATCCGTGGTCTCTTAGTGTTCGCATATCATCTGTCCAGGACCTTCTAGCTTTCATAGTCTCTATTGAGAAGTCTGGTGTTATTCTGATGGGTCTGTCTCCTTTTATATGTTACTTGGTCTTTTTCCTTTGCGGCTCTTAATATTTTTTCTTTGTTCTGTATGTTTAGTGTTTTGATTATTATGTGGCGAGGGGACTTTTTTTTTTTTGGATCCAGCCTATTCGGTGTTCTGTAAGCTTCTTGTATCTTCATAGATATTTCTTTCTTTAGGTTAGGAAAGTTTTCTTCTATGATTTTGTTGAATATATTTTCTGTGCCTTTGAGTTAGTATTCTTCTCCTTCTTCTATACCTATTTTTCTTAGGTTTGGTCTTTTCATGGTGTCCCAAATTTCTTGGACGTTTTGTGTTATGACTTTTTTGGCTTTCGTGTTTTCTTTGACGAATCTATTTTCTCTATTGTGTCTTCAGTGTCAGAGATTCTCTGTTCCATCTCTTGTATTCGGTTGGTTGTGCTTGCATCTGTAGTTCCTGATCGTTTAGTCAGGATTTCTATTTCCAGCATTCCCTCAGTTTGTGTTTTCTTTATTGTCTCAATTTCAATTTTCAAATCTTAAATTGTTTCCTTCATCTGTTTTATTACTTTTTCTTGGCTTTCTTTGATTCTTTCAATTTTTTGTTTTTTTTTCCTTCCATTTCTTTAAGGGAATTTTTTATTTCCTCTTTAAGAGAGTTTTTCATTTCCTCTTTAAGGGCCTCTACCATCTTCTTAAAGTCATTTTTAGGATTGATTTCTTCTGCTTCTTCTGCATTGGTGTGTTCAAGTCTTGCAGGTGTAGAATCTCTAGGTTCTCATGTTGTCATATAGGTCTTTATGTTGTCCCCTGTATTTTTGCACTGGCATCTACACATCTGTTCCTCCGCTCGGTGTAGGCGGTGTCTGTGTCTGAGGGTGCCTCTCTTGTTCTAATTGTTAGCCTTGGTCCACTAGGAGTTCTTGGTTAAATCGGTGCTGTTGGACTCTATTTCTTCGGGAGCAGCTTAGTCCAATCAGTGTTAGTGGCTTCTGTCTTAGGGGAGCAGTTGTTCCCAGTTGGTGCAGGGTGTGCTTATGGTTTCAGTGTAGGGGTTGGGTTTATTTTATTTTATTTTATTTTTTGGTGGGGGAGCAGGAAAAGGTAGCTGTCTGGTCCCTGGGACTCCGATGGGTAGGGCCTAGGGGCTAGAGACCTGATCTGCCAGTCCTGAGATGGGAGCTTACCTGTTCCCAGTCGGTGTAGCATAGGCTTATGATTCTGATGATCTGGTTCGGTGGCTGGGCAGCACCTTCTTTTGTGTTCTCAGGTCATGTTTTGCTCATTGGTCAACTCCTCAGCTGATCTTGTTTCCTCAGACTACAGACTGTAGGATTCTGAATCCTCTCCCGAGTGGATCTCAGCTGAGCAGGTTGTTTAGTAGGGCAATCTCACCAACACCTCCAAGTTGTTGGGTTTCGCAGGATCCACAGCTGGGCCCTCGGTTGGCCTCAGACAGAGTGTTCGGATCCGTTCTGGTCATGTCCCATGGAGATGGCTCCTTCCCCAGGTGCTGGGATTAAAGGCGTCCCTGTTCCAAGCTCTTAATCTTCTTGTTTCCACTAACTCCTCAGCAGGTAATAGCTCAGTTTCTGGTCTTTATTAGGACCGCGTCTCTGCCGCCGTTCTGCCTGCCTCTGCGGCTGCTCTCCCTTCATCATCTCTTAACAGACTGCTTGGAAGAAAAAACTTGAGGGGGGATTTCATCATTTTATATCACAGTTTCTTAACTCTGAGTCAGGATAGAAAGATATGGAAAATTTGAGGGACATAAGAAGGGAAAAGGAGCCCCTCGTGCAGGAATCCAATATATCTTCACACTAATGACCTCTGTGGATTCCAGCATTCTCATGGCTCACATACAAACATTCAGATACACATACTATATATATCTAAAGAATAGAGTTTGGATAAATACTTGATAACTACAGGTCACTGTCTTCCATGTTGGAGATCTTCCTCAGATGCTTTAGCAATATTTGACTCTGTTGAGTAGAGGTCTTTGAAATACCCATTTTGAACATACTGAGTTTCACATGCTAATTAGATACACAAGTAGAGACTTTGTGTAAGGCAGTTCTAGTTGTGGTGTTTAAGAGGAAGGTCCAGGAAATTAAGTGGAAGTTTGCTTGTGTTCGTATATCTTAGTCAAGTGAGCTCAGTTGGATATGACTATGTAAAGAATGTAGGTAAAAAACAGGTTGGATGCATTCCAACGCTGGAATGTGAGGCCTTTACCAGAGTCTTGAATTTGGTTGTCATCAGTAGAGAAACCGTATTTGAAGTGATGACTCCTCCATGTAGAGCAGTGGTTCTCAACCTTCCTAACACTGCGACCCTTTAGTACAGTTCCTCATGTTGTGCTGACCCCCAACCATAAATTACGTTCGTTGCTACTTCATAACTGTAATTTTACTACTGTTAGGAATCATAATGTAAATATCTATATTTTCCGATGGTATTAGGTGGCCCCTGTAAAAGGGTTGAGTGCCCAGGGGTCGAGACCCAAAGGTTGAGAACCACTGATCTACAGGAAAAGGATGTGGAGGTGACAGTTTTCTACAGTAACTTCAAACTGCTCCCATGAAAAGCCTGCTAGATGTTGTATCTTTAACAGGGACACAGGCCTCATTTTCTACGAATTCTTTTTTTTTTTTTTTTAAAGATTTATTTATTTATTACGTATACAGCATGTATGACTGCAGGACAGAAGAGGGCACCAGATCTCATTACAGATGGTTGTGAGCCACCATGTGGTTTCTGGGAATTGAACACAGGACCTCTGAAAGAGCAGTCAGTGCTCTTAACCTCTGAGCCATCTCTCCAGCCCCTCTCCACAAATTCTAAGCAAGCACACAACCCGGAGATTTCCAACAAGGGACCTCTTTGCCCTCCCTGAAGGTTCTACTGCCATCTAGTGGGTGGAGGCCAGGTTTGCTGCTAAGCAGCCTGCAGTGCCCATAATAAAAACCAACCTGCCATTTCCCCATCTTGTAGCAGAGCTGTTGTGGAGAAACATTAACATTACCTATGTCACTTTTCTTCTGTTTGTCATCATTGGAAAAAGAACTCTGAAAGTTGCAATATTTGAGAATGCTAAAGGTTTGTGTGCTAAGCTGCACAACTACTGCTGACTGTGGAGTTTGCCCTGAGGAGTTGTTTTGGCTCTCAGTCTCTGTCCCTGTGTTTGTTTCATTCCTGTGATAATGTGAGTCCATGCATAAAAATCAATACGAAACAAGAAAGGTAAATGATTTTCTGTGGCTAAAAGCTTGGGACCAGTGTGAGAAGAGCACATGGCATACGCCTGTGAAAGAAGCTTCAGGTTTTGTTTTTTCCTTATGTGGTTTCATTGTTGCCCAAATGATGGCAAAGATACTTTGTTTTAATTAGATTTCTCCTTCATGGCCCGGCTGGATCATTTCACAGATGTTCTTTTGAAGTAAATGCACTGGGTGGTCAGACAATATTAGTGAGTTTTTGTCACTTTGGTGACGCATGTGAGAGACACCTTCAGTGGAGTGTGCACACCAAATCCTGCCTTGCACTCCTTTAGCCCTCTAACAAATGGAAAGGTGTTGCTAAGTGTAGTTGAGGTGCTACTGGACAGTTGATGGCCTCCAGGGGTGGTCCCTGATAGTGACCACGCTCCAGTACGTAGTCCCACACCCGCGCATATGTGGACAGCACTAATTAGACTCAGTATGACATATGTGTGTATTAATATATATAATATATGATATATATATAAAATAAGAATGTGCAGTAGAGAATAGGGGCATCTGTCTGGGAGAGGCCGGAGGGGAGGAGTGTGCTGTGAAAATGATTGATGTTGCACGAATCCTAAATGGTCTTATAATAAAAACCTGGAGCTGGATATCAGGTTGAAAGCTGAAAGATCAGAGAAGCAGTGCAAGCCATAGCCACCACCTCTTACCTCACCAACTCCTCAGCCCGACAGAGCCTCTGCAAGAGCACGAATTCCTGTCTCCCCCGGCCTTATATTCCTTTCTCTGCCCAGCCATATCACTTCCTGTCTCAGCCTTCCTAGTGCTGGGATTAAAGGTGTGTGATCCCACGGGCTGGAATTAAAGGTGTGTGTCACCACTGCCTGACTCTGTTTCTATTTTAGACTGGATTAATCTTATGTAGCCCAGTGTGGATGGATCCAAATGGATCTCTGCCTCGGAGTGCTAGGATTAAAGGTGTGTGCCACCACTGCCTGACCTCTGAGGTTAACTCTGTGGCTGGCTCTGTCCTCTGATCTCCAGGCAAGCTTTATTTCTTAGATGACAAATATCACCACAGATTGAAATACATTATTTGCATGAATAAATTCTATTTTTGTTGGTTTTTTCAAGGCAGGGTCTCTCTGTGCAACTTTTGCTGTCCTGGAACTCACTCTGTAGACCAGGTGGCCTCGAACTCACAGAAATCCACCTGCCCCTGCCCCTCGAGTGCTCAGATTAAAGGTGTGCACCACCGCCACCTGGTTTGCATGTATAAATTCTTAAAGAATACATTTTTTAAAATATGCTTTTAAAACATTGGTAAATAGGACTTCAGAATGCAAAGTGAACAGTGCCAACACAATGTCAGCAAGTAATGTCAGTTTATACGAACTTGTTTGAGACATTATTTTCTTTCAACAGCCAATGTATAGGACGATAGAAAGGATAATAGAGAAATGTATAAATAAAACATTTCTACTGAATAAAAAACATGAAAATAAATGTATCTTAAAATCTTAAAGGTAAAATTTAATTTACATATACATTTATTTACACATATATTTACATATGATTTTATTTACATATAAATAACTAGAGTCAGTTGCAACAGGAATCTTCTTCAGTTCTGAAATGAAAGCTATTCAAAACCTACTGAAAGGTATGAATTTTTGAAATAAAATACATGTCTGAATGAATGCTGGTTTTGAATACGTGGCTTTGGGAGTATGTGCACTCCCTGCTAAATCCTAAACTCTTGGGTCACTTAGACAGTATGACACATCAGTGCATTGCTTCTTCTCTGGGCTGGGCAGATGGAGGGGGTTTTCCTTGGCCCTCCTTGGAAGAGGTAGGTTGTTGATAGAATGTTTCCTGGACCAAGGATGCTGTCACTCAGGTGTTCTCTACAAGGGATCACCTTGTCGGCTTTGTCTAATTCAGACCCATCCTCAAATGGTGTCAGCAAGAAAACAAATCTAGGTAGGTGTCTGTCACTATCAGAAGCAAGTAGACCCTACCAGATACTGTTAAGGTGTAAGTCTGCAGTGTCTCCCCAAACACTGAGATGTTAAAGGCTTTGCCAGCTGGAAGCTTCATGCAGTGATTGACTCCTGAGTGCTCTGACTTATCAGTGGGTTACTCCACTGATGGGCTCAGTCTGGAGGCCATCTTGGGAGGTAGTGAAGACTGAGGAGGTGGACTCGGTTTCAGGAAGTAAATCATGGAAACAAGTCGCTCCCTGTCTGTTCTCCTCTTTCTTCTGTCTGTCATGAGGTGAAGGTGTTCCAGGGCAGGCTACCCATTGTTATGTGTGCCTCCACTATGCCTGGGCCAGAAGCAGTGAGGACAAGTGACCATGGGCTGAGATCCCAGACCCCAGGAGCCCAAATAATTCTTCCTGCCTTTACATTATTTCAGGTATTTGTCCCAGGGAGGAGAAACTGACTATCACAGGCACGCTAAACGATACCAGAGCGTCAAAGCAAATGACCTGCTCTAGAGGAGAAAGCCCAAGGCAACAAGACTCTTGCTGTCCAGCACTGAGCCTTTCTTCACAGGACAGGCTCCCACATTTGATTCTTATTTTGTATTAACCAATTCCTACACAGTACCTCCTGCCTGTGTTCCTGGGCATGAAAGAGTGTTTCTGCTCTGATTTCAGTTGTCTTTGTAGTGATCCCTTTTCCTGATGTTAATGATCAACACAATCTCATTGATCTCAAAATTCCATGTTCACGGTCCTTCAATGGAAAGTGGCTCCAAGGAGGTGACACACGTGGTTTTGATGCCGTCTCAAGTCATGGACTTTTGGGGAATACTTCTGGGTTTGGTCTTCCTGCAGGGAAGTTGGGGACAGGAACAAATGTAAGTGAAGGAAAGCAAGCATCTCCATGTTATAGTGCGTGTGAGTTGTGGGTGTGATCAGTAGTCATCAGACTGTGTGACTCTGACAGCACCGTCTCCTGAGGCACCAAGTGTGTGGGCTCATCTGAGTGAGAAAGTCACAGGAGCACCTTGATCAGTGGGTGGCTAACACACACAGCTCTGTGTTACCACCCACATCGTGTGTGTGTGTGTGTGTGTGTGTGTGTGTGTGTGTGTGTGAATATATATATTGCACATACCTTGGTTTTGCTTTTTGCTTTGTATTTGGTGTTTAGTTTCTTTTTGTTACAATTTTGCTACAGTTACTTGGGGATCAGCTCCTTTTTAAAATTAATTATTTTAATTTTTTAAAAAATTCATACAATATATTTGATCATATTCTTTCACTTCCCCCAATTCCTTCTAGATCCCCCTACCCAACTTCATGTTCTTTTTCTCACATATAAAAACAAACAAAACAGCAGTGGTGTCAGAACTAGGCTCAGAACCTGGGCTCACATGTTTGGTGTCGAGAAATATTCTGAATTCTTTCTGCAGCGCTGCATTGGCCCTTACTGAAAGGCAGCTCCTCACTTTTTCTGAAAAGTGGCAAAGTGTACCATGAACACCATGGAGTCGATCACTTAATGGATAAACTGTTTGATTCAATAACTCCCTGTAGAGCACGGAATACATGACAGACAGTGAGGGCGTAGCAGGTGGAAGAGCAGTTCAATGAGAGATTGCATCAGCAAGGATGGGGGAGGGCGTAAAGGTGTGTAAGGAGACATAGAAGTCCAAGGGCAGAAGTGAAGGGTCAAGCCATGCACATACCTGGGTGAAAGCATGCCAGAGTAACGTTCCTACCTCTCTGCAAGCTTGCTGATATAAGCAAGCAGACACTTTGCTGATCTCTTCAGTTTTCTCCTTGGAAGAGAAAACTATAGGCCAACATGAAGTTACTGTCCTTGCTCATTGCCATCAGATGCAGCAGGCAGCGCAAACCCCTGGCTGGGGTTTCCATAGGGAATGAGGTAGAAATCATAGTACATGTCATGACCCTCCCAAGCCATATCCTCTGCTGCTGGTTAAAGAACATAAAAAGGTGACATTCTTCACATGGGCACATGATGTTGCAGATACATCAGTGAGGACCAAAATGTGTATGAAGAAAGACTGCAGCCAGATTTAAGGGCTTGGACACTGAGTGTGCCATGTCTCAACACTCCATCACAGAGACAATGGGAAGAACCACTAAATGCTGAAATTGAGGCAGCCTTTAATTCCTAAGTTTTTGTCACATTTCAAAATTCTTTGTAAGTTTGGTTCAGTTATTGAAAGTTTTAAGTCTGGAAATAGACTTAAGTTCTTAATTCTATAACTGTCTAGCCCCATGGCCCTGGACAAATGAATAGCAGTTTGCTAGTCTTACAATGAGAGCAACAGTAACCCCCTATACCATATGTTGTAGCAACACAGTGAGTGACGTCTACATAACATGCTCAGAATGTCACAGTGACGTCTACACAACATGCTCAGAATGCAGTGACGTCTACGTAACATGCTCAGAATGTCACAGTGACGTCTACACAACATGCTGAGAATGCAGTGACGTCTACATAACATGCTCAGAATGCAGTGACGTCTACATAACATGCTGAGAATGGGGTCTGCGCATACAAAAGTTTCAGTAAATGAATCTTATCACCCATTCTCATTTCCTGTGTCCCTGCTAAGAATATCATCCAATGAGTAGATTTACAAATTTCTCAATTGATCTGTAAATGAATACAAATTACTTGGATAGGAGAAATGCCAGTTTTGGGAAAGGTCTTAATTGTTGACTAACTTTATTGTTACAAAAGACTTGCTGGTTGGTGAAACTCATAACTTCAGTTTAAGTTATAATTAAAATAAACAATATAACTTAAACTATTATAATATCGGTAGGTGCCTGCAATAATTCTCAGGTTAGGTGGTGTGTATGTACCCATGTCTGTTGGCAGTGGTGCACACCTTTAATCCCAGCACTTGGGAGACAGAGGCAGGCAGATGTCTGTGAGTTTAAGGCCAGCCTGGTCTACAGAGGGAGTTCTAGGACAGCCAGGGCTACACAGAGAAACACTTTCTCTAAAAACTGGGAGACAGAGACAGAGAGAGAGAGAAGGAGATTGAGGGAGAGGCAGAATTCTCTTCTTTGTAGTAGATACCCAGTTCTATTAAAATTAGATAGTCTTGTGATGTATTATTATTGTTGTATTTATAAGTTTCCACTTAATAAGATAATGAAGAAAGCCATGCATTTTAAAATTTGTGTTTCAAAACCAGATGTTACTGGGCAAGGTGTTGCACACCTTTAATCTCAGTACTCGGGAGGCAGAGGCAGGAGGATTTCTGAGTTAGAGGCCAGCCTGGTCCACTACACAGAGAAGCCTGTCTGGAAAAAAAAAAAACAACAAAACAAAACAAAACAAAAACCCAAACAAACAAGTGTTCCAAAGCTTGCCTTCAATTCTGGTTTTGTATAAACTCCATCCAAAACAAAACTGAAGAGTCTACGATTGTAGACTTGTAACCTTGACCCTAATTATACACATAGAAACTAGAGTACTCTGAGTCCGGCCTCATTCACTTATAAACATGTAGCCTTGAGCAAATTACTTTGGCTCACATGTAACATGGTAATAATAGCTGGGACATCCCTGACTTTCTGTGGGGAGTGAATGAGCTCTGTACATTCCTCCCAGAGCCTGGGACTGGAACGACTCAGTCCTGTGGTGATTGTTGGACAAGGCAGCCCCGCCACCGCAGCTTAGCTCAAGCTGGACACTAGATATTTGTCTGCTTCACTGTGTGGTGGATGTATCTTTACCCACCGATGTAACACATTTCTAAGATCACTTTCTTTCAACTACTTCACTAAGTGTCATTATTTCTTAAGTAGTCGCCTGCTGATGTTTTATAGGCATGTTCTTATTTAACACACCACAGAAAAGGGGGACAAAAGGTTAGTGGCTTTACCTCACTCGGCCATCGGAAGACAGAGCTGCCGTTCAGTGACTAGTGCCTGTTGATGTTTTAATTCCCTGGGGGAAATACCCCCACTTCTTGTTCTAGTCAACCTTGGGGTTTGTGTTTTTATTTTTACATTAGCATGGAAAATGTTGACGCCATTATGGCCTTCTTTAGTCCTCTGCAGGTAGAATAGGCCAGAGACCACCATTAATTACCATTAATTATCTTTTTAACTGCAAACCAAATTCCATGCTCTGTTTTTCAGGACTTAACTTCAAGTTACTTCTTGGAAACTATGCTGAATTTGTCATAGATCACAAAAATTAAAATATAGTAGAAAACATGACAATTAGAAAATACATCTCCATTGAGATGAACATGAACCGAAGTACAATGTGTCCCCAAAGCTACTGTCCTATCTTTTCCTGTTTCAGCAGATTCATCATTTCAGCACCATTGGTCTTCCATGTCGGAGTGTCGGAAAACATCACAGTCCGAGCCCCTGGCCACACTGATGCCTTTGACGTGACCATCTCTGTAAAAAGCTATCCTGATGAAGACGTCTGTTACTCTTCGGGCTCTGTTAATTTATCACCAGAAAATAAATTCCAAAACTCTACAATCTTAACAGTATGTATTTGTCTTTTTAAAATATATATGCTGAATATTTTTTGGTAAAATATATATAGTTTTGAACATTGATAGCAGAGATTGAATCACTTGTATCAGTCTACGATTATGTAAATTATTAGATGATTATCATTAACTGATAATCTGAGTTTAACAAAATTCTTTTTTAAAGGATTTATTTTTTTATTTATGGGATGTGCCTGTGTGAGTTTACGTGTGTGTATGTTCAGGTGTCCAAGAAGGCCAGAGGGTGTCAGGTCCCCTGGAACTGGAGGTGGTGAGCTGCCAAGGGGGTGCTGGGAAAAGAACTCCCAGACCTCTGCAAGAGCAGCAAGTGCCCTACCCACTGAGCAATCTCTTAAGCCCTTGAGTTGAACAATATTCTAAACAGACATTGTGTTTCCTTTTTGAGCAATGCATGTAAATGTTTACATTTTTTATTGGAAAATAAAATTATACCAGTATGGAAACATTTGGAGATGAGTTAGAAATAATTTTGTATTTGTATTTGTAATAATGTATAATGAAATTATACATAAAAACAGCAAAGAAACAAAAACACGCATGCTTTTAACATTTGTCTATGAGAATTATCATTAAAAACAGTAGAGAAACATAAATATGCATGCTTTTAACATTTGTCCAGACTCCAGTAGTCTGTGGTTATACGCACTGTCCCAAACTGATAAAACGGTTGTTTTCATTTATTTTCTTTCAAAATCTATGACTCCCACCCTACTCCCAGAGGAGATGGTGCATGAGGGTGGAGCCAGGGTCTTCTGTTAGACTCTACCACTGAGTTACAGCTACAGCTGCAGCCCCAGGGAAATGATTGGTTACCGCAGTGGGCACCTGTCACGGGTAATCAGCAGAAGAAACAGCAAGCTTAAGTAAATGCCCTTTTCTTGGAAAAGGACTTGCAGCCCACCTTACTAAAATTCTGATCACAGAAAAACAGAAAATTGAGAGAATCTCAGCCCTATATTCCCCGTGCTGGGTTGCCTGACCCAACCTTCATGCAGAGGAAAGAACTTGGTCCTGCCTCAGCTTGATGGGCCATGCCTGGTTGATACCCATGGGAGGCCTGCCCCTTTCTCAAGGGAGGAGTGGATGTGGGGGGAGATGGCAGATGGGGAGAGGGAGCAGGAAGAGAGAAGGGAGGAGAAATTTTGGTAGGGATGTAGAATAAATGAAAAATTTTAATAAAAAATACTAAAAGAAGGAGAAGAAGAAGAAGAAGAAGAAGAAGAAGAAGAAGAAGAAGAAGAAGGGGCTCCTTGGCTCCATAGAAGCAAAATGTTTCTCTACAATGAGAAATATATAGGGAAAAGTAAAAATGAAATGTTACAAAGGACCCAAAGTTAGGATTCTATGGGTTTTCTAATATTTTTAAGTTTTTATTTTGATTTTAAAATCCTTATGTGTGTTTGTGTGTGTGTGTGTTTTATGTGCACCATATACGTGGCAGGCCCTCAGATGCTAGAAGGGCTCGCCAGAGTCCCTGGAAACTGTAGTTACAGGTGAGCTGCATGATTTGGGGGCTGGAAATAAAACCCAGGGCCTACCCAGGTCCTCAGGCACTGAGCCATCACTCCAGCCCCTGTTTCAGTGTTTAAATATCTAAAAACCAGAGATGTAAGATTTCTGCTTAATTCAAGTATATAGATAGATGTTTGAAATATATACATATATATTTTATGTTGTAAATGATTTTTATGGCATTGTAAGCAACAAAATGTCAATGCTGTGAATCTTTCATATCTTTTATTCTTTAAAAGCAATAGTAATATATACTATTACTCATATTTGAGACACACTGCTTGGAATAAATTCTAACCAGACATAGGAATTGTTTCAATTAATGCTCTTAAGAATAAATGCTTTGATCTCTGTAAAAGAAAGTTTCCCAATTACTAGGTTTATGAAAATTTAAAGTTCATTTCCCCAAACTATTACTTTCTCTGGCCACTGTATTATAGGCATGGTAGCCACTAGCCACATTTGCCTTTAAGTTCAGATCAATTAAATGCAACTGATACAATGCTTCAGTTCCTCACGGCACTAGCCATGTTGTAAGCGCTAGAGTAGCCGTGTTTGGACAGCACAGTTACAGGACATGTCCTCCTTCACAGGAAATCCCACTGAGCCATGCTTAGGTGTCAACTGAGGAAGCTGAGGAGCATGGAGGAATCAACATTGACACACATAGACTTAATTTTATGCTACACTATAAAATATCTTTTTGTGCCAGACAGTAGTGGCGCACGCCTTTAATCCCAGCACTCGGGAGGCAGAGGCAGGCGGATCTCTATGAGTTCGAGGCCAGCCTGGTCTACAGAGTGAGATCCAGGACAGGCACCAAAACTACACAGAGAAAACTTGTCTTGAAAAAACAAATATATATATATATATATATATATATATATATATTTGTCAATTAAATGTTTTGTCACAGTCTTGGCTTTGAGACCACTATTAAATCTTTTTTTAAACTTGTATTTTATACTATTAATGAATCCTCTTTGTAGTCATTTATTTATTTTTTGTTTTCAATACATCCCAACTGCAGTGTCCCCTCTCTCCACTCCTCCCATCTCCCCATCGCCACCACAACCTCCCTCTCTCCGAGATCACTTCTCCTCTGTAACACTAATCTTAAAAGGTCTTATTAATAAAAACAAACCCGGGAGCCAGGTATTGGGGTGAATTCCAAAAGCAGAACAAGCCACAGCTAACCTCACTTCGACAACTTCTCAGCCGATCCTGTTTCCTCAGACTGGAAGCCTCTGAGTCCTCATCCAAATGGATCTCAGCTGAACTGCTGCAAAAAGCTTAAAAGCCTAAAAGCCTAAAAGCCTAAAAGCCTCTAGTTCCTGGTCCTCACACCTTATATACCTTTCTGCTTCCTGCCATCACTTTCTGGGATTAAAGGTGTGTGTCACCATGCCTGGCTGTTTCCAGTGTGGCCTTGAACTCACAGAGATCTGGATGGATCTCTGCCTCTAGAATGCTAGGATTAAAGGCATGTGCTACCACTGCCCAACCTCTATGTGTTTAATATAGTGGCTGTTCTGTTCTCTGACCTCCAGATAAGTTTATTGGGGTGCACAATATATCAACCACACTACTCCATCTCTCTTCAGAAAAGAGCAGACCTCCCAGGAATATCCACCAAACATGGCATAGCAAGACTGAATAAGACTGGGTACAACACTAGTACCAAGGCTGGGCAAGACATCCCCACGCCCACTGTTAGGAGTCCCACAAAAACATCAAGCTAAGAACTATGACAGAAGCTGTAGTTCGTTTTTTAAAGTAGAGAAAGAACTCAAAGACATCTATAATGCATCTCAATGCAGAAAATCTATAGATTTTTACTGTTTTCAAATTTTTATAATCCATAGCAGTTGATTTCAGTGATGAACTTTACCCCCATGTTTCCAAACCCTATATTTTCATAGAAATACCCTTTCCTTTGATTATCTACATTAATATATTAAATCCCCATATTATTGAATATAAAGGTGATGATTGTGATCACACTCACAAACTGAAATGCATGTATCTATGCTTGTGCACAGAAGCATGTGGTGTAATGTCAAGTGTCCAAGCCATTGACTAGGATTATGTACGGAGAGAATGGAGAACACAATTCATCCAGAAGCCAATAAAGTAAAGGTTTCAAACAAATTTCTATAATAGTAGTTCTCTTAAATATGTCTGAAATTTAAGAAACATGGCACCAAAAAGATTTTCAACTGCTTAATGATAAAATTGTAATATGATATGAGACTATGAAGGGATTTTGGCAAAACTAATTTATTATTTTTGTTCCTATAGTGGTTTTAGTTAGTTTGGTTGGTTGATTATGTTTATGAGACAGATTCTCACCATGTAGTCCTGGATAGACTTGAAAACAAGATCCTCCTGCCTCACTTCTGAAGTGCTATACTGTACTATTATAGTTATTACTATTATTATTATTATTATTATTATTATTATTATTAATTGTTGTTTCAAGACAAGGCTTGGAAAGGAACAACCTAGAGAGGGTGAGGATGTTGCCACCTGTTTAGACAGAGAGTCATTGCCAGAACCATTGATTTAAGTCCAACAAGGCAATCTGGTATACAAGACGGTAATCTCTGCCTCTAAGAATATTCTAATAGCTTTGTCTGACCTGGAACTAGCTATATAGACCAGGATGGCCTTGAACTCACAGAGATCTGCCTTCCTCTGACTCCCAAATGCTTTCGTTAAAGGCATGCACCACTACAACTGGCTCGTTATCATTTTTTAAAATTCCATGTATATGGGTATTTTGCCTGCTTATATGTTTGGGTACCATTGTGTGCAATAACCACAGAGAACAGATGAGGGTGTAGGATCCCTGGAACTGGAGTCAGAGAAGGTGTGAGCTGCCAAGTGGGTGCTGGGAACTGAACCTTTGTCCTCTGGAAGATCTACCAATGTTCTTAACTGCAGAGCCATCTCTCCAGTCCAGTGTACCTCTTTAAAAATGTTGCAACACACAAGCTCAATTTTGGTCTTATTGAGGTTACAGTGTTTTTTTCTTTACAAGGTCAGCATGCTTTCTGACTTTACAATCACACTTTCCTATCGTGGTGTTTGTTTCTTGTTTTACAGATTCAGGCCCAACAGTTGTCTGAAGGACAAAGCTCGTTTTCATTTGTGTATTTGGAAGTTGTGTCAAAGCATTTTTCAAAATCAGAAAAAAAGCCAATCATCTATGACAATGGCTCTCTCTTCATTCACACTGACAAGCCTGTGTACACTCCACAGCAGCCTGGTAGAGTATCTGATTCTTCTTTCAGGGGAGAATTGACATAAATATGTGGAACTTTTAACATCTGAAATTGAGTGGAGACCTGTTTCTACTTTACTCAAGAGAAACTCAAATCCTAACGACTTTTATACTCTCAAATAGCATTTTCATTTTTAATTTATAAAGAAAGTGCTAAATAAATAACATAACCAATGATTACTTTATCTTCCCTACTAGAGAACTTACTCATCAAAAATACAAAAGATATAATTGCAAATATGATTTTGGCACTGAGAAATGATTTATCTTAAAATATTGTTTGTAGAACTTTCTTGGATTCAGTAGCTAGTCCTCAAGTTGGAAAAAGAAATCCAAATGAAGAGGATTAGATGTCTGTCAGAGTTAAAGTACATCACAGGGATGCCTAGATGCTGACTGTCTAAGGTCAGCCACCTAAGAAAGTGTCTGTTAAGCGTAGTTTCTTTTTTTTTTT